>PPNW03000035.1:0-79052 GCA_003708315.3 Groenewaldozyma salmanticensis | reverse complement strand
GGCGTTCAGCCATAATCCAGCGGATGGTAGCTTCGCGGCAATGCCCGATCAGACAGCCGCAAAAACCAATTATCCGAATGAACGGTTCCTCTCGTACTAAGTTCAATTACTGTTGCGATGAGTCCATCAGTAGGGTAAAACTAACCTGTCTCACGACGGTCTAAACCCAGCTCACGTTCCCTATTAGTGGGTGAACAATGTGAACAATGTGGCAGTTTTCTAAGATGCAAATAAAATCATATTCTACCGTAAACTAACAAAAATCTATAAAACAAATCAAACAAATCAATGAGTAAAAAATCACAAGCTGTTATCAGAGGCAATTTCTTCCTTGAGAATGTCTTCGTTGACATCGAATGAGATCATCGAGGGACCTTCGTAGCGATATTTAGCACGGACAAACCACCAGATGGTAACTAACACCGTCAATCCGACTGTAATAACACTGGTATAATTCATTCCTTCCGCCGAGGTAGGCAAAGCATAAGGGAAACAGTAAATAACAAAGGATACAATGATGTAAATGCATGATATGATGTTCACTGGATATCCCCATTTACCTAACCAGAATGGACCAGGCCTGATGTTCTTACGTCCAGTGAGGACATGCGGTCCAATGGCTAGCAAAAATGATGCAGTTGTAAGTAGCACGAAGGATCCTACAAACGCATTGAAAGCTGCAGTGGATCCGACATAGATAGCGCCGATACAAGTAGCAATACAACCGCACGCGAAGGTCGACCACAGAGGAGACTTGAACTTGGGGCTGATAGAGCCAAGGTGGTCAGGAAATGGCGTAGCATCATCTCTAGCCAAAGCATACAATGTTCTACCTGCAGTGATCCAGCATCCAATAGTAGCACAGAAAATAGGCAGTGCGATAACGATGAGCAAGCCCAAAGAACCACCTCTGCTTCCGGTAGCTTGGCGATAAATATCACCTAGGGGGAATATGGAGTCTTCCGTAAAAATTTCATCAAGATTGCTAATGGCAAAGAACATGGCAATCAGATAGCAAATAGCAGTGATGAATCCAGTCAGCACCTGCCAGAAAAGAACCTTGGGGAGATTTCGGCCAGCATGAGGAATTTCCTCAGCCATATGTGTGACACAATCAGGTGTACCTACAGAAAAAGCGCCATTTAGCATACCAGCCAAAAACACAAAGCCATTTGAGCTATATCCTGTGTCATTCTGCCATTCACGGAATACGAAGTCATTGGTGGCATAGCTTTGGCCATTACGGCTGGGCATGATAGCGCATACCAGAATGGTAACAAGCCAGCCTCCTAGAATCAAGAATCCTCCGATTCGGTTGATAGTGGGCAAGGCGGAGTTGGCGAACATAACTGTGAAGCAGCCGACCCAGACGAGTACAATGTGCACAATAAAAACTTCATATCTTGAGGGGACAAAATCAGGGTGAAACATTCCCCAAGAGTAGACTGCTATTTCACCAATGATGGTGCAGTTGGCGGAAGCTCCAAAGACCCATGCAAGATAATTGAGCCATCCGGCATAGTAACCGCACGCTCTTCCATATTTTTTGCCTGTCGTTAGGACTGCCCAGTGGTACACACCACCTGAAGCAGGAATTGCTGAGGCAAGCTCAGCAATAGAGAGGGCAATGAACCAGTAGAAAACGGAGACAGCGATAAACTCATAAAGAATACCTGGTGGGCCACCGTTGTACAGCGAGGCAACAATAGCTCCACCGAGAGCTGTCCAGGTATTTCCCGTTACGATACCCGTGGCAATAGCACTCAGAAGATTAAAGCTTTTCTCGAGAACTGGTGTTCCTATGACACCAGCTTCAATATCGACGACCTTATGGTTAGCATCCTCGACGTAGACTTCCTTGATAGGGTGCGGTGATTCCTGTAGCATTTTGTTATTGACCCCGGTCAAGCTTTTTCAGTATCCCGGCGGTATGCGACAAGACAAGAGAAAGAAGAAAGGTAATAAAAAGTAGAAAGAGAGTGGACAATATCTATTTGCAATCAGAAAGGAAGAGAGCAAGAACGAGATATTTATACCTAGCGATTCTGAACCCCTCAAATTACGGTTTCAAGATAGAGCTGATAGCCGACAAACACGGTTAGTCTTTTGAATCAACAAAGCATTGAACGAAATCTTATCTCAAAGTTTTGCCAGCCTATGAATCAAATGTCGACCTTAATCAAATTTTCGTTCTCGCTCTAAATGGAATGCAGGTTCGCTTACAATGCCCTCCTAGAGAAAGATAATTTTTTTCTTGTTTCTTTTTTAGACTCGCCGATCTGTGCATGTCAGAAGAGATCTAACGTTGGTATAATGACTGACTCGCTCAGAACGATTAATCCTTCGATTTTATTTGATCGATGGCTCCCATTACCTTCTGCTTATGTAATTCCTGAGAGCAAAAATCACCAGTCCTGCTCGGGGTAAGTTGCCGTTTGGGAGTTTGTTTGACCATATGTTCGTCCAAAACTGGACTCGGAGAGCGAGCACGAGGCCTACTGCGAGAAGATTGAGAGGAGGGCAAAGCAGAACAGCGGGGAAGAGGTGCTTCAAAAAGGAAGTCGACGACGAACCCCAGCAGTCACCTGTACTTAACGGCGTCAGAGGGCCCCCAGAGGGCCCCCAGAGGGGTAGTGGTATCAAGTTGTGTCCGCATAGTTTCTCGAAATTGAAAAGTAGGGCTATCATCGTGGTTAAGGTTTGAGTTTAATATCTTGGCTTTATATCGGCATATGACAGCAGTCTTGCCCATCGACCGCTTCGAAAGCACTCGACGGCACACTTTCGCCAGCTCAAGATACTTCATAGTGGCCTCCTTTGGGTACAGTGACTCGATCGGCCATAGCTCTGGGAAATCGCAAGCGAGCACTCTCGAGATTCGCGGTGTGTAGTCACAAACATGCATTCGGTCGGTTATATGTATCTTGATTAACTGCTTGAGTTGATAGTCCATTGGTTGGGTATTTTCAGGTCTCGGATAAGCACTTTTCGTGGAGCTCTCTGCAATCTGATAGTTGTTCTTTCACTGAAGGCAGTGCTCCGCGGATGTCACAATTGAACACACCACGCTTGTGTTATATTGAACCTTATCGCTATCTCAAATGGTTGCCCAGGAACGGAGTTTGTTCCTTGCATGCTACCTGCGAAACTCCTGGACTCACGAAGTTCTACCCTATGTTAAGGACACGCCATAATGCTGAGCAGTCCCCACTGAATGTCATCTTTGACTGGTATATTGTTGATGATGGTGTGATGACGCTTGGTGGAAGCGATCTACTGTTGGGAGGCCTATATATATGGCATACCTCTCCAGAGTTCCAGCAGATGCAAACTCATATGTAGAGACTGCACCAAAGATTGTCAACTGACTATACGTCTTCGACGTACAACCAGACTCACCCGAAACGCTTTATTTCATGTGTTAAAACGACGAGCCCCCCGAAGAAAAACTGGACTGACTTTCGAACCGTGGTAATAGCAGAAAGGTCAAATCCCACACTGTCTTCGCACATAGTAGGTACATCGCAAATAGCTTGTTCGCCAAGTAGCACTGAAACATTAAAGACTTTAAAGGCACTTGCTGCTATCGTAACTGCGTTCTGCATCTGTCACTTGGCTCACTAGAGCGCGTATACATGTTTTTACGTGACGCGTTGACACTATGGTATACTGGCTGTGCACACAAACACCTCGTTAAAACTTTTCGATCGACTGACGTGCAAAACAATATATATAACAGGACACGAACGACAAACTTAACTACCTTTCACCGAGACCCAAGCTAGGCTTGCAAAACTAAATCATTTCAAACAAAGCTAATCCTGCAACAATGCCTACTTTCTTCGAGGGAATCAAGCGCGACTTCAAGGACGTCCCAGTGACTGCTGACAACAAGATCAGCACATCAGAATTCCTGGAGGCTTCGGAGTCTTTGGTCACTCTGTTTGATCTGTTTGGCTCAGCTGCTTTTGGAGTTGTCCAAAATGACATGACTGGAAATATTAAGAAAATCCGTGATGCTCAGCTCAAAAACCCAGCTGCCAGTGAGACTTTGCAGGACATTGTTCTCTCTGAGGCTGGTCAGAAAAAGCGAGACGCTACCCAGGGTCTTCTCTGGCTCAATCGCGGCCTCGAGTTTACTTCTCTTGCTATGAAGAAGAGTCTCGACAACCCAACCCAAGAGCTGGCTAGCTCGTTCACTGAATCATACAACGAGTCTTTGACCAAGTATCACAATATGATGATTCGACCCGTGTTCAAGCTGGCAATGAAGGCTTGTCCATACCGCAAGGACTTCTATGAAAAATTGTCAGGTGGTGGAGCCCTGGACGTGGTGATTCAGCAACTCACCGTATGGCTAACTGCATTACAAAAAATTGTAGCCATAATTAAGGATTTCCTGGCTTCCGGTACATACACCAAGGGTATGTAGGTTGACGAAAATCAGAATCATATACAGTCTAAGGGCATTTTATATAAATGGTTATTTAAACATTAATATATGAATATTTCTACTCATGGCTTGTTTACCAAAATTGAAGATTTTATGGCCATCTCTGATTTAAGCCCAGAGACCAAATTTAGGTCTGAATCTCGATTTTATTTTTCTTGTCACATCCTGCTGTACCACAGTTGTTACACCCTTCCCCCTTCCGAAGTTAAGGACACTATTACCCAAACTTCTCTTTTTGATTTTGATGTCAAAAAAGGAAGAGGAAAAGTACTCAAATCCAAGTATTGGGTTGTCCATATGGGGTCCTCTAGTTCCCGCGAGTGATTGCAAGCCATGCCTGTACAGTTTAGTTGGTTTACAGCTTGCCGTGGGGCTAATGCTCTATAGGGTACCAGGAAGGAATCCTCCTCTCACACAGAAGGTATGGGTCACAAGATTTATACGGACAATGGGGGTTCTATCTGGTACATATATCATGGCCTTGGCGGGTTTAGAGTTGGCTCGGCTACAACTACCCAATGATCCTTGGACAGTAGATGCAGTTAGAGCTCGAACTGCAGCAAAAGCTAGAGGAGAGAAGGTATCGACATGGTTTGGTCCAAAAGGCTACAAGCCAGTAGAGTATCGAGAATGGAGGAGGAGAATAGAGACGGAGCTCTCAAAAGTGGAGCAAAACGAATCAGCAGTGATTGCCACTAAAGGAGTATACGACGAAATTCGCAATAAGAACAAAGAAATTGGCTCAAAAATACTACAAGAGCTTCAACAAGAGAACAATGGAAAGCTCATCGAGGACCCCAGCCAAAATCTAGACGAGGAAATTGAATGGGATCCCCTGGAGTCTTGGGAAGTACTACGAGAGGAAACTGACATCGTGGTCAGGCTAATACCTCACACGCGAGACAACGACGATCCAACTCGCACTGACTCAACTATTGCATTGATTTTGGAAGACTCGCATCCTGACGCTACCAGTGCTGCTCGCGCTGACAAAAATACTTAGCTGCATCGACAGGCATTATGAGCACTGAGCAACACAAAGTGGCCGCCACTTCATCTCGTGGTCATTAGCACAAAACCCTGTAACAAGAACCACTGTAATCTATCTTTCTATAGGTATAATACAACCATTGCACTCTATTTTCGTCTGATCTCACTGATGCAATTGAGTGATTCTTGCGTTCCGAGCTGGCAAATTGTTGACACTCTAGCCATCAAATGCTCAAAAATTATATATTTTCCTGACCTACACCTGCTATACATTCACAAGAGCACTAACCACGTTGAAGAGCACCCAAGCGGCTTGTAAAAATGCAAAAAAATGGCAAAACAATGCGTCAGCCCGGAGTCGAACCGGGGGCTCGTCGATGGCAACGACGAATTTTACCGCTAAACCACTGACGCTTTTGTAGATTGTACAGATTTTTCTGGTAAGCCACAGTGTTATCGCTACCTATAAAATGATGACATAAGCAGACTCTTTATTGTGGAAAAGGGGGGTCAATTTTAGGATCAAAGTAAAGCGGGAGAGCTGAATAGCATGAAAATGTGTTTTAAAAGCGTGTGGAGCTAAAAAAAAAAGGTGCTTTTTGTTGAAATGAAAAAAAAATTCAGGATGAAATTTTGTTAGGCGTTAGGCTCTCCATAGGTAAGGTGCATCTCGGGTATAAATCATGATGATGATAAATCGGCGACTAAGTGAAATTTCAGCCCAAATTAATTAGGTTCCCATCGTACATCAAGATCTGCATTTGGTGATTACGGGTACAGCTGTGACCTCCTCCAAAGCGCGTTTTTATGTGCGGACGGTCATAAAGGGTCGTCAAACAAGCGCCGGACCGTTATTTCCAAGTCTAGTGGACTAAATTGCTCTACACGAACTTCTAGGAAGAAGCTAGTTTGTGCTATGGATACAATAATAATAAATCAAGTTTATTGTCCTGAGGACTCTTATACAAATATATCAAAAATATAATTTATACAACTCCTGAAGCAAGACATTTCACTTCCAATATTGCTATGGATACGACAAGTATACCATACAAACAAGTGCAGAGTTATACCACCTGAGGAGATATATGGAACCTTGAACCTGATGTGTAGTATTTATCTAATGTAAAACCCGGCAAAAGATATAGTCGAGTTCTTGAGTTGCTTTTTGATCTCAATAAATAAATGCGTACCTATATGAATTGATCTTAGAGTCTAACCTGGTATCGCCAGGGCCTAATAATACCGGTTTCTGCTTTTTCAGAACAAGGTACTTGAATAATTGCTGCTAAGCAATAATAAGATCATACATTTCAAGGATTCAAGGTAGCACACGAATCGCCAGCACTTACGCTGAGGTGAGCATTTCGAAATTCAAGCAATGACTTCAAGGTAATCACCGAAACTTCCTTTGAAAGATTGATGCTGAATCCTAAACTGGCTGTTCAAGAGCTATCGATATAATATAGCAAAAGCTGTTGGTTAAAAGCAGTTATTATAAAGCGAGTTCAATACCAGCTTCAGATCCTTAAAGACTGTTGATTATATGCACATGAAGCTCTGAAAACACAAAGATGCAACTCTCTTCATATCCAATAATTAGTATCTCCTTCATACGGACCGCCGTCATCAGAGCTGTACCCTCCAATACCATATCCATGCTCTACAGGGCTGGAGTCAACCGGATCACATAGAGCTCTCACATAACCGGATGCGTCTGCTTCTTCCATCTCTCTTTCGTCCTCGGAGTCAGAAGGCGGCGGGTACGGCGGCACCTTAATTTTAGAGGAAAGATCTGCTTGTCGACAGAGCTCCAAAAGATCAGATTTTGATAAAGCTTCAAATGATGCTGAACGCACCACAGCTCCCCACCTTCCCATACAATACATTGCAGCATTCGTGCCCAACCCCGGCTCGTCAGCCTCCAATGCTCTTGACCAAACCAGTGCAGCGTATTCATCATTAAGCCCGAATCTAGTAATAGACTCCAAACATAGCTCTCGAAGTCTAGGTAGATCGTACAGATTTGCCAGGATGAGTAGACCACTAACAATTTCAATTGAGAAGTTCGCAATAGAATCCTTATAAAGGTAAACCACCAACGCCCTGACCCAGGAAACGGGTTCTGGTATATGCAGCTTCCGCGTCTGGGATTCATGCATTTCGCTAGAAAGAAGTCGTTTGAAATGTGGCCAGCGCGCATACAGAATAACCGAGTGTACCTTGATTGGTGCTGAGATGCAGAATGAACTTGAGGGATCGCTGTCACTTGAGCCTGAAACAGTTTTCCCTTCGGCATCCACAAGTGTGTAGCCCAACGGCGGCCGCTCATTGCTTTTAACAGCGGTGATTTCAAAATCTGTGAGCTCGGAACTCTGGTATAACTGATACAAATCATTATCGAAACTTTGCTGAAAGAGACCATCGGAAGGATCAAAAGTCGAGGCAGAGATAACACCATCCTCATCATTACACTCAGTGCCACTTGCCATGGCGGAGCTATGACTGCTGCTATCATCAGCCAACAATGATCTCTCTCTTCTAAATCGTGATACTCTTTTCCTACGAGAATTTTCGCCCAAGTATCCGAAATGGGCCATCTCCACTGTACAACTTAAACTCAGCTTCTCTTCACCTGGTTCGCCACCAAGTAGGTATAAGACTGACCCGCATGCCAACACGGACGACCCAAGATCCAGCGAGCCCTCTAGAGAATTCAACTTACTCACAATCACCCTCCGACTCATGCGGTCTAGCTCAATTGCAGAAATAGATAGCTTACGACGCGACTTGTCATGAACAGCAACAATGTCAAGCATAGTTCCCACTTCGGAAGAGCTAAACATGTGTACTCCAAGTGTCAAATCTGGGGGTATCATGTTGGGGTAGTTGATTTTTACCGTACCGATACTATCTGTGGAAAGGTCGTACCATGTAATCTCTGTAACTCTGTACATGTTTGGTCCCAGACCACCAAAGGCCCATATCTTGTCTTTATAGTGGATAATTTTATGGTCATATCGTTTCACAAAACGCTTTGGGCCAGTCCAGGCATTTGCCTCAAAGTCATAGAAATAGAGATCATCAAAGAATTTGGGACCCGAGCTTAACTTGCAAGTCCCACCGGAAATTATCATTTTTGAGTGGTCCTCTGAGAAACATGCTGCATGTCTACATCTGCCTTCAGGAGCGACGTCGTCTTCACCCAATATCTCTGTGTTGGTACCCGATCTTATGGGTGTCCACAAGTCATTTGTAAAGTTGTATTTGAACAACTCATTGGAGCTGGAAGTATTTTCTCTTTCACCTCCGAATATGTATATGTCTTGACCACTTGCAACTGCTGTATGACCTGAAAAAAAAAGCAAAAAAAAAAAAAATTCATAAAAAATTGGGGAAACCGCGATTAGCGAACGAGAAGATCTTAAGAGAAGGCCAAAAAGAAATTATACAGTTAATGCTCTGGAGGGCTATCAAGACAGTCCTCGGTCCTGTGAGCATTAACAAGCATACGAAACTTCTTCAGCCGCTGATAAAAAAAAACGACAGCATAGACATACCTAATCTTGTGGTTGGAGCGTTACTGTACTCCTGCAAAAGCCTTCTTTTCCAGTATTTAGTCTCGAGATCCAGAATGTACACACTTCCCTCCACTGAAATCCCGTTAGTTTTCAAACATCTGAGAATGACAATAGAAGCAGCTAAGATCACCTACTTTCATCTGTGAACCGGTCAAATCCACCAAATAACATGATGTGCTTTCCATCTGGAGAGATGGTGAGCGATGAGTTGATCAATGCTGGAGGCAGTTGGCCTTTCCTTTGCGTTAGCATCATAGAGGACCTCTAAAAGTCTTCGTAACCAGAGCATACATACCTAAAAGCTTGGAAACAACACATGAACTTCCTATAATCTTGCGCTTCTTGGCTGGTGCCATCACAGCCATGGAATTGATGTTGCGTGCCATAGGTAATTATTATCGTTGAGACACAGATCTAAAAACCGGAGTTTCCCCTAAACCATCTACTCGAGCTTCTCCAGAGGTAAAACCTATTGCAAAAATCTTCCAAATAGATACTGACCGAGATAAATACCACGTCTATAGTCAGTTCCGGTTTGCTTGTGATCTCATCTATGGATATCCAAATAATCAATTAACCTCGTTGTGTGATTATCCAAAATCTGGTATTTTTTATCACACAACCATGATCGCTGTAACTGGGTATATCTGAGTATGATAAATAAATATATGTGTGCTATAGCTCCTGGTTGAGCGCTATCACTTTGTTTCACCGTGCACGTATAATATCAACCCTTCGAGCAGTTTCAGGGTCAATAGCAGCTGCTGCTTTAATACTACCGAGACTTGGGTCTTGGCTCACAGATCAAGTGTGGTCCTGAGTTGCATATATGTGAAAATCCCTCACTCACTCAGCAAAGGTGAAAACTGTCCGGGCTGAGTTGCAGCATTGCATATCAATGCCCTTGCCTTGTTTTCCGGAATAGTCGCTATTTCATCTTGTTCAATGTCTATGCGAAGCAGAGGCCCATGAAGCAATGCAGTGAAGCAATGCAGTGATGCAATTCAAAAAGCTCAGAGTACTTTGCAGAGTTTCTTGAATCATTAAAAAGTTGCACGAACGAGAGTTCCAACTCAGATCCGTTCCTACGTAGTAACAGTGACTCGCACGTCTTGATTTCAAGCTCATTTGACCAGAAAGATCAGCTAATTGAAAGAATAGCTTTTCAGAATTTAGAGATAAGTGACTTCTGTATACTAAACTCCAGTGGTTCCGGCTTTTTCAGTTGGTATCTAAGATGGTTTCCAGGAACAGGCACGACCCGTAGCGTTTAACGAAACATAACTAAGTAAGTACGAGTACTACAGCTCAAGGCCCAATTTCCAGAGCTCCTGTGAGAAAACAAGTCAAATTCTATATTTAATTGTTTGCTTATCTATATTTTTTTCCTATTCTTCTTTATACCTTGATACATATTCTCTTTCATGGGGGGAGAGTTGGAACTCTACTTTTTCATCCATTCCCCCTCCAAATTTTTTTTTCCCTTCTTCCCGTAACCCTTTTTCTCGATTTTTTTTTCTACTAGTACAACAGGGAAAGTTTAACTTTGGGATAAGAGGAATCACTTACAGGGACTTGCTTCTGATACCGCAGAGCAATGACGGACGAAAACCTAGAGATCTCAACAGATCACCATCGTGCGCCTGATGTCGAGCAGCAGCCTGACTTGCGAGCCGTGGTGGTGGCTGAATCTCAACCGCCGAAGAATGAGCTCAATGTATCATTATCATATCAGTCACCAGTGAAAACATCTACAGAAAAACCTAACATGGAAACCACGGAAGTAAACAATACACTCGCGGAGGCTACTTCGAATCACGCTTTAGAACTGAATGGCACTGCTGGATCAGATTCCGCTCCAGTCTCAGAAGCAGCAAACATTTACGCGTCATTACAATCGCCACTGGCCGGGAGAAGAACCTCAGGCAGGGTCAGAACAGCTCCAGACTTCTACACGGGAGATCCCATACCTGTTCGCAACCGGAAAAAGGGCGGCAGTAAGAAGAAGAAACCGACAAAGAAACAACAACAGCAGGAGAGCAAGAAGAAAAGCAATGGCGGCGCCAATGATAAGCAACCGTCAAAAGACCCAAACGGGGTACAACTGGTAAACGGTAAAAAGGAATTGCTTGTTAGTGTTAGTGTTGATGGTGATAAGCTTAGCGCTGTCACCAACTCCAAGGGCAAAAGTACCAAGGGTGTGAAAAAACAAGAGAATGATGACAAGGCCAAAAGGTTTTCGATATCGCTCAAACTTCCCAAGGAAGTTCCTCCTCCTACTTTCATATTGGTGCAGTCGGAGTGCCCACCAAGGATCCTGTGGAAAAAGCTAGTCTTACGCGAGTTTGTGCTCAGATTTGATAAACTTTGTCGACTTCCCACGCGTCACGGCACTGCTATCAACGACCCAACGTTAGAATGGAGTGAGTATCTTTACAAAGCATTAGCTGTCTCTTTTCTGAGGCTCATCTATAATGATACTGTGCCCGTGGTTAAACTGGAAAGGGATTACTTAGGTGAAATTGAGCACATTGTAGCTGAGTCTAATAGGATATGGATACTGGTTCAGGAGTTGCTTGAACTTTCCGGAATCCCAATAGATAATGATCAAGAGAATGAGGAAGCGGAGATTTCGAGTGAGGGCGAGGAAGCAAGGGAGTATTTCCGGTTGGGCCTTCTTAACCGACTAATGCAGTTAGCCACTACCACAGAAACAATTCGAATCACCTTGCAGAACGACCAGGACGAGATTCGTGCTTTGCAAATAGAAACATGGGCTCAAGTGAAAACAGAGAGGCAAGCATGGGAAGAGCAGTCCAAGAAGTTAAACAAGGTAAAAGAACAACTAAAGAAGGAGGAAGACATTCGTAAATTAAAAGAGAAGTTTGAGGCCAGCAGGAAAGCCAGTCAGGCCAGAATCAAAAAGCTCGAGCATGATTTCCATGATTTACAAAGGAAATACAACAGCAGAACGCTGCTTCTTGGTGTGGACTCTCTTGGAAACAAGTACTGGCGATTCCAAAGCAAATCTAAAGACTACTTGACTTGGGGTACCTGGATCATTTGTGAACGTGGGCAAAAGCTTGAACACCCTAGTGGGAAAACTGGCGTAGTAAACACGCTCGACTCAAAAATCCTCATGGGGCCTAATAAAAACAATTCCTTGTTTTACATTTCTGGCAAAGAAGAAGCTCGCACGCTTTCAGCTTGGTTAAAATCACAAGGTAAACTCAACTCAACTGCTCGTGTCATCAAGGAACTAGAAGACTATATCAAGTATATAGATTGAATCTTTGGCGTCCAGTTATATATACATAATACAAGCCGCTCCTTTTTTTAATTGTACTTGATCTTGTTTTTGTTCAGAGAATTCAAACCCATGTCAAGGGATGCTTATCCTCCTTGGATATTTGAATGTCAACATTGTATCCAGGCCCCTTGTTGAATTGCTCTCCTAGCTGTTTTTTGAACGTGGCAAGGAAGCCTCGCTCAGTGTTAGTGTGCCCACACAGAATCACACTTGTACCATTCTCCGAAGCCTCAAGGACCTCATGGTGACTCAATTCTCCCGTAATAAACAAGTCAGCTTTCACGCCCTGCAACACGGATCCTCCAGAGCCAGCACATAAAGCAAACTCCTGTACATTGCTTTTATTACCTTTGAACACCTGCAGATGATCCACGCCCAAGTGAGTCTTCAACCGCGAGACAATTGTGTCAAAGGGAATTGACTCACCTGAGGCTAGACTGACTTTTCTTCCCATGCCTACTTTAGGATTTTCAGAGTCCTTACTTTCAATCGCTGTGCTTTCATGACCAGCTTTCTGAACAATTCCCTCTACCAACCAATCATTCACACCACCTTCTTGAGCATCTACTGCAGTATGAGGACTGTATACACTGATACCATGACGAATCAAGCGTATAAGGGACTTTTCTTTAGGGTTGGCTTCATTCACTGATTTGAGTCCCCTGAAAATAAATGGATGGTAAGCAATAATTATATTACTCTTGTTGCTAATAGCTTCCTCTGCAACTTTCCGAGTCAAATCAATAGTCAGCAGAATAGAAATATCCTTTGAATCCTCATCTGGAGAGGCAGAAAGCAGCAATCCAGTGTTATCCCAAGAACTGTCAGCTAGAACTTTGGGGTAAAGAGTCTCAACTAATTTCGAGCATTAGAACATACAGTTAAAAAAAAACCTTGAAAGGCGCAAATATATAGACCATACTATGCTTGGTGACAACGCTTATAGCCGAAGAAGACATTGAACGAGTTGGCGCTTTGAATACCGAAGCTGCTATAGACCGCAAGAAACAATTCATGAAAGCTCTGGTTAGAACGATAGTTGCTTGCGTAAGCCGAGATGTATTGCATTAATGTGAGCGACTCGAGCATCATGGTACCAATGGAATTTTATAGATACAGGATAAGCTTTTGATATTAGTATAGCATTATGTATGTATTGAATTCTCATGATCTTGTAAGAAGTGTTCTCTCAGCAAGACCTGGAGCAAATTTCGCGTAGCCAGCTAGTTTTCGGAAGTATTAAGTCGTACTGGCAGCTCAGTATCATTCATCACTCGGGATGCCGTAATCGGCATCCAATTTATCACAAAATTTCATTACTCAGCTTAATTGTCAAGAATTTTCAGTTGACGTTTATATACTCGAACTTTTTATTTGCATAGCAGCATGTTTTCTGCAAAAGAGTTGGAGTCTACCATCCAAGAGCGACTGGGGGCAGTACATACCGAGGTTATAGACGTTTCGGGTATGTTTTTGACGGAATTCTTATCACATTGCTTTTCAAGTCAGTAGCTAATTTTACAGGTGGATGCGGGCAAGCATTTGAAGTTATCATTGTATCAAGCCAATTCCAGGGCAAGAACCGTCTTATGAGACATAGACTGGTTAATACTGCTTTGAAGGAGGAGATCGCTCAAGTTCATGCATTTACACAAAAGACATTCACTCCAGAGGAATGGCAGGCTAAGAGCTAGCATTATTAGCTATATACATATATGTACATGTGATTCGCCAACTATTTATTCTTCTATCAGTCTGCTTTCCCATTTCTGTGACACGTCTAGTAAACGGTATAATACACCTGATGCTAATGCTTTTGTTCTTTCATCTGGTATGCCTTCCCAGGTATCTTGCAGCCACAGTCTGAGCTCCACAATTTGATTTGAGAATGTGGAGAGCAAGAACCCTTCGTCATTGATCTCTAAAATGACAAGAGAGCAAGTTAGTACACCGTCCATGACTTGGACAGACGTTAGGGCATTACCACGCTGAGACAAAATCACCTCAAAAAGTTCACCGGCCATTGAAGCTAAAGAAGGGCTCGAGGGGTAAGCTGCGTGTAAAATCAAGGATAAAGTCTTGAGAAAATGTCCCTGAATCAATGGTGCAAACTCTCCCATCATACCTCTAAGTCCATATGTGTTGTACCACTGCGCCATTAAAGGCGAGAATATTTCGCGGTATACAATTTTAGGGTACTTTGTGGTAGTAATCTTTGTAACTGGCCCTGACTCTCTTTGCCGTTGAATTTTTGACGAGAGTCTTAGTGTTTTCGCACTGCCCATCAGATTTTTGTTTGCTTCCTCAGAGGTTGACTTCAGCAACGAGTCCTGAAGTGATTTAGCTGCGGAATCAATGGGCAATAAAGACAGTTCTTTGGAGCTTCCTTCTATTGCAAAAAGTTTGTGCAAATGAGGCGGAAGGATCTTTGATGCAAATTGATCCCTTTTAGCTGGAGTTAGACCCGCAAGCTCTCGAGATCCTAACGATATACTAGATAAAATCATCATCCTTTGCTGTAGAGAATAATCACCAGTAACAAAGATAGAGCTGAGAAGTGGTACGACTATCGAAGGGCAAGATGCCACGAGCGCAATCAAGCTCTCAAGTTTCATTTCCTCAAAATTTTCAATCTCAAACTGGTCTTTCAAACCTACCAATTCCGCTGCCAAAGATTTAGCATAATGACTCAACTCAGTCCCAAATTTGGCCTTTCGACGTATTAGATCTGGCGCTGATTTAAGTGCAGTTTCTTGTTTTTGGAACTCTTCCGTTGCACTCAAGTATTCTAGCAAATCCCGGATATAAACTGGTACGCTGACTTTTGTTTTGTGTTTCGAGACAGTCGGATCATCGTCCGAGTCTGATTCATCATCAGACGGTAGCTTGTATGGCTCAAAGTGAGCTGGTCCAGGTTTGGCGCTTGGGGATTCAAGTACCTCAGGTTCAATAGGTCCTTCAATAAGTGCTGCTTCCTCCGGAACAGCGCTCTCACCCAAACTTTCCCAAGGATTATCATATAGTTCTTTAGGAGCAATTGGTATAGCACTTAACCAGGGCAACTCTGATGAAACCGCTTTAATTGCATCAAATTTTAGCTTCCCACTGGAAAACCTCTCACCAACAATCATACCAAGCTGACGCAGCTCAGGAGAAAATGATGAAAGACGGTTAGAAATACCATCAAGATAGCACTTCTCCATAGTGATACTTTCTAGTTCTTGCGGTAAACATTGGCTACCACACAGTAGAATCACTTGCGTTGCTGATTCTTGATTGGCAAATGATTCATGTGATATTGTAAATTCATTACCCCATGAAACGAAAAGATCCTTCAAAACTTCAACTTTGACTCCTAGACTCGAGCAGGCAACAACTATCGCTGCTTTCTGATCAAAATTAACCGATGTAGATTCTGCTTGCCTGATGAGTTTCACAGCTAGTTCCTTATCAAGTATGAAATCTCTCAAAATACTTGCAACTGACACATAATTTGCAGCTGGAAAAGTTTTAAGAAAGCAGTTTGACAGAAAAAACAGCCGCTGTGTTGGTTTCAGTCCCGTGTATATCTCCAGCGTGGTTGAAATATGAGTTTTATTTAACAGACATCTGCCAGCAGATTCAGCATACCCAATCTTAACAAGTCTATCAAGCATACTAGATGCTAGATTTTTGTAACTGCTTTGCAAAAATAACAGCTCCCTCGCTGCAAACTCAACATAGGTAGCTCCATCAGCTAAATTGTACCAAAGCTTGTCATTTTCAAAAAAAAGCTCGGCTCTTTTCCTTGCAAGAGCTAAAACTGTGAGAAGTTTGCTACCATAAAATAAAGAGATAATTTCCTGCGTAGCTACTCTGCTTTCAGGCTGTGCCTGGTGGCCCAAAACTCTCGACACTATACCTGGCGTCGACATTACAACCTGATACAACAGGTCGCATAATAAATCAGCAACATCCACAGTAGTCCTTGCCTGCTCATCTCTGACATCATAGGTGGCGTTGATCAACGAGGCAACTTTACTTGTGAGACAGCTTATCCCTGGTAACGAGCTGAAAACAGTTACTAGGCATGGTGGGATAAATGCCAGCTCCGGAATAGTTTGGCCTACCAACACCGAAAATAGCTCGAGACTGGCAACATTTGGCCGATACGCTTTTTCAGAAAACTCTGAGTCTACTCTGCTTAATATCCCTTCCAGTTCCTCTAATCCAGGATTTTGCTGGAGTAGCTTTATTTCTTCATTCATATTAACATTGTTAAAAGATTACAAAGTTTTGAGGTCACCCACATTTGATCTATAGACACAATCTTATCGACGCGATTTTTTCAGAGCCTATTTGTGTCGGCAAACGCGTATACTTATTATATATTCTGAAACTGTTTGAATGCGGTATTATCACTAATGTTATTATTTCTTTAGTTCAGTATTACATGTCTCCTTTCTTCTATCTTTCCTTACGTGACTCTGTTTCAGATGCTTTACTGACAGTCTCCAGTTCCTCCTCGTCCTCATCCTCAGATCGCTCATCTTCTTGGATATTGAACCTTATAAGCTTGTATGCAATTCGGAGGATCAGTACCATCCAGTAACAATTCACAATCTGCAGAGCCATTAGAAGTGCAAATGTGATGTACTGCGAGATCCAGCACTTGTACTGCTGAGTATCCCAATTAAGAGTATAATCGCCTACCGTCTTGAACTCTGTCAAGATAGAGTACAAGATCTTGAGGTTTATATAATGTCGCAAGTAGACCCAAATGAACATGAAGGATATGAACCCGGGCCCAGTAAGGTTGGAATCCAGATAATTGAGAGTCTTTGACAAAGACAAGAAGAAGTCACTGATATCCATAGTAATATACACTGCAAGACCCATCCAAGTGAAATGGAACCTGTAACTGAGGAAAATAAGCAGCATAGTGACAATGTGGTGGAAAACAAGCTCCAAGAAATCCTTACGCGGCTTCTCTAGCTGCAATGAGAGAATGACTGATTGCTGTGACCAGAAGGCTGCTTGCAACAAGTAAAAAAGCTTGAACAGTAATACGTGAGACTTGTGAGGGTAGTTCTCGTAGAATGCTGTGGTGTTGAAGAACCATATGGGGCTGTGGTACATAATGTAAATGCCGAATGGCCCACTCAGTCCATAGTAAATCAAACAATATGTTTGCTCCATGAAACGATCAATCTTATTTCTTTTGGAAAATCCGACAACGCGAGCTAACGGTCTCAAGATAACCTGCATACAAAACTCGCGGAAAAAGGTGAAAAAGATCATGTAGTAGAACACGAAAGCAAAGTCCTTCTTCCCCTTACCATACATTTGATCCTTTTCCTGGTAATAGCTCAAGAATAAAAACGGGTAAAGTGGATTACTTTCAGTCTGATTGTTTGAAGAGTAGAATACCGCGTACCCCGAAATATAAATCACCAATGGCAAGAACCAGGAATTCTTATACACGAACTCGAGGTACTGATACCAGAATCGCTTGAGAAATCCCACCTCAAACGGCACGGTTTCCAATTTTCCCGAGGGAGATTTCACCACCCGCGACCCACTCAATGCTCGCTGCCGTTGCTCGCTAGCTCTCCTGGACGAAGCAGCAGGAGGCATTGTAGACAGCGACACGCCGGAGCTGTCTCCCAGTCTGATTTCCCCAACATACGAGTTCCTTCTGACCATTTTGAACCCCTTGTAGAAAAAAAATAATGGACAAGAAGATTGATTTTATCTAGAGCGCTCTGCAGTGTAGAAGAAAATTTAGAGTATCAATTGAGATGAGAAATAACGTTGTAACAAAACAGCTGAAAAAAAGGTGACGATATAAAAAAAAAACTTACCCAAACTTATGTAATCAGCCTTGCCGATTTTGAGCTGATTTAACAGTGCTGCTCGGCTTAATAACAATACGCCTTCAGCCACCCATTTGAACTTTGATACTTTGATATTCAACCAGCAACTGCTACTTACTCTTGTTTTACCCTTTTTTTTTCTTTCTCATATACCTTATGTTTCGTTCAGAAGTGAACCCCTTGGAGCCAATAATTGGTAAGTTTTCAATTCTATTCAAGTAAAATTACAAGATAGCTAACGGTGATATCAGCCAAGGCAACAGACTCTAATCTGACTGGTGAGAACTGGGAGTACATTTTAGATGTTTGCGATAAAGTGAATGATGACCCAGATAACGGGTCCAAGAACGCAATTAAGGCTATACTCAAACGATTAGAAGTACCAAGTGCGAATGTCCAGTTGTTCTCATTGACTCTGCTGGAGTCCTTATCTAGGAATTGTGGTTCCAAGATGCAACGAGAGGTGGCAACCAAGTCTGTGACCAGTAGACTAGTGAAGATGGTGGAGGATAGCAAAGTACACCACACTGTGAAAACCAAGATTGTGGAGGTTATAGAACAGCTTACTGATGATTATAAAAGCGACCCTTCGTTACGGGTAATGGGCGATACGCTGGACAAGGTGAAGAGCAAAAATCCAAAGCTCGCCCCACCGAAACCCCAGAAAAAGGAGCTTTCAGAAGAGGATAAGAGAAGAGAGGAGGAGGAGTTACAAATGGCGTTAGCCTTGTCTCTGTCAGAAAGCGGTGGCGGGGGGAACCAGTATTCATCACAGCCAAACCAGCAATACCAACAACAGTCTCAAACTCAAACTCAAAACCAGGCCCAACAAAGCCAATCTGTTCCTCCTCCAGAGGTTGAAAAGAAAGTTACCAGAGTAAGAGCTTTGTATGATCTCACCTCAACTGAACAGGGGGAGCTGTCTTTCCAGAAGGGAGATATAATTCATGTGATTGAAAGTGTTTATCGAGATTGGTGGAGAGGATCATTGCGGGGAGAAATTGGTATTTTCCCACTTAACTACGTAACGCCTATACCCGAACTTACTGGTGAACAACTACAACAGGAACGGGACGACGAGCTACTAGTTTTGAGCCAGTCCAGGAATATCGAGAAGTTGTTGTCTATCTTGAGTAGCAGCAATGCCTCCGCCAGTGGTATTGCTGACGATGAAGGTCTTCAGAATCTGTACCATTCAACCTTAGCGGTGAGACCAAAACTTGTGAAACTGATAGACAAGTATGCCCAGCGAAAGGACGATTTGATCACTCTCAACGAGAAATTCGTGAACGCAAGAAGGACTTACGACCATTTGATGGAGAGTTCCTGGCAGACGAGTCGCGCCGAGCAACATCAGCAATCTCAGCAGGTAAGACCACCTTATCCAGTAGACTACCAGAGTCCGAGACCCCAGCAACAACCAGCTCAACATGTCCCTTATCCTGTACAATCGCCGCAGCAGGCACCTCCCCAGACTCCATATCAGGTACCACAACAGGCACCACAACAGGCACCACAACAGGCACCACAACAGGCACCACAACAGGCACCACAACAAGCACCACAACAGGTACCACAACAGGCACCACAACAGGCACCACCTCAAGTACCACAAGCATCTCAAGTGTATTATCCAGGACATCAGGTACCCGCCGGCCATCTCCAGCCATCGCAGTCTCCACAACAGTCACAACCGGCTTTACAAGCAACTCAGGCACCACAATACATACCTTACCATAATGGACGTCTCGCGTCAAATGCAGGCGCTCAACAAGTACCATCATCTCCGCAGTATGAATCAGCACCGCCGCCAACTCACGCGCAAGCTCCGTACTCTCCGGCACCTGAAGCACAGCCACCACAACAAAGTCCGGTACAGTCAGTGCAATATCAGCAACCATATAATCCTCCTCAAGACTATAGTCATGTAGCTACTTAGGTTTATATATAACTATTTGCATTATTTAAGTCTAGAAAGCTTTATTATAGGCCGGCCGGCATTTAACTCCACACTTTTCATGATCGGTTTTAATTGTGAGTGGTGGTGCAAACATCGGCAAATTTCACCAAAAATATAATTATCGATTTGTTGAGGCTGGCCGGGGGTGTTGCGTTATCCCTTTTCTTCGAGCCACCCAAGTCCAAAATGGCTTATGACCAAGAACAACAAGTAAGTCCAGTTTTAAATTCGGAAACGCTAATGTTGGGTTTTTTTGTTTTTCTTTATACTAACAACTCACAGAATGATAGACGGCTAGATGAGCTAGCGGGCAAGATCTCTGCTCTTAGAGGAGTTACCAATGATATACATGCCCACGCCTCTGACCACAGTTTACTTGATTCCGCTGGTGAAAGCATGAGCGGTCTTATGTCCAGCGTGAAGACATCAGCTGGCAGGCTTACAAGATCTGTATCACAAGGTGGATACGGAGTGTTCAGGATGGTGGGTCTTGCTTTGCTGATTTTATTTATTTTATACATTTTGAGCGGGTTTTTGTAAAGCAAGAGAAGACAATAACGAGAGATAAAAAAAAAGATAGCATATATATATATATTTATCTATATGACAAGAGATGAACTATGAGTATTTAGTCTGATCCGCCGAGATCTCTGCCTAGCTTATACTGGGCAGCAGTATCCCATTTGAGCTCGGACCTAGTTACCGGTAGTTGTCGACGTAATGACTTGAATGAGGTTTCGTTCAAGCCGACGAGTTTTCTGTTAAGAGCCTCTTGGTACTGTGTTTCCTGCTTCTTAATTTCATTTATAACGTTGCTGCCTCCGCGAGTAGCATCAAATACAAAGTTCTTTCCAGTCTTGAGACGGACATTTCCGTCTTCAAAGTAATGAACATCTACTTCAACGCGACCCTCAACAGCCCCGGTTTCTGTGTTGAAAATGTACCACGATTTCCATTTGCCATTCCAGAAGTTATCGGGACTAAACCTATTGTCCACAATAACCAAAACGACCGAGTTGTTGTTACCGTCAGAGACAGGGTAAACGCCGCTACCGGATAACGAGGGGAAGTGGTCATTGACATACTGCCGAAGTGGTGCCTCGAGCTCTTGCTGGGAAACTTCATCGTAGGACTCAACACCAGATACGTTGGAGGTCAAGTGGTCAAACTCAAACTTGACGCCCAGCTCAGGATCATAGAATGTGTTTGCTGATAATTGGTTGAACTTGGTCAACGGTACTGCTTTGCCTTTCACATTTGCCAGCACAAATTGGTTAACATTGTATGCGGCCACATCATCCCTCAGATTGGCAATCTTCTGCTGATTGCCCTCCACAATGACTTTGACATCTTCTATAACGGTTTTAACCTCACCGGGAGGCGCATCTGCAATAAACGAGGAAACCATGCTTGTTGGAGAGTATTAATAGATGAGATCGAGGACTGATATTAATTACAGGGCTGCATATGCTAAGGTCAATATTGTGTTTTGCTTTGTGTATACACATATGTGCAAGATCCTCACGTCTTTTTTGTTTACAGCTCTGTAGCTATTGCGATGTACGAAGACGAGGTTCTGTGGAACCAGCCTGTAGTTTTTGACAATGTAAGTAAAGATAAGGAGTTTTCTGCCTTTTTTTTCCCTTCCGTTAAGCTGACTAGTAGGGTTCCGGAACTATCAAGGCAGGAATTGCAGGCGAGGATAAACCTAGCACTTTTTTCCCGTCCATGGTTGGTAGAGCCAAGTATCGCAGGGCAATGGCAGGAGCTTTGGAAGATGATTTATTTATTGGACGGGCGGCTTCTGAGAACCGAGGACTTTTAAGACTACGCTACCCCATGGAACATGGCATAGTCAATGACTGGGATGATATGGAAAGAATATGGAGTTATGTATATAATAATGAATTACAAATCCGGAGCGAGGAGCACCCAATGCTGCTCACCGAGGCGCCAATGAACCCTCAAAGCAACCGAGATCAAGCTGCGCAGATAGCGTTTGAGACTTTCAATGTCCCAGCACTTTATTTATCAATTCAAGCGGTCTTGGCGCTGTATGCATCAGGGCGCACCACCGGAGTAGTAGTGGACTGCGGCGACGGAGTCACTCATGCAGTACCTATATATCACGGATTTTCAATACCCACTGCAATACAAAGAATAGATGTCGCCGGTAGAGACGTTACAGAGCTTTTACAGCTGCTTCTGCGGCGATCTGCTGGGGTCGCGCTATTAAGCTCAGCAGAGAAGGAAATTGTAAGAAACATCAAGGAACGACATTGTTATTTATCATTAGATGCGAAACGAGAAGAAAAAGATGCAGACTCCTTTCGCACTATGGAGACGTACAAATTACCAGATAACCGGGAAATAAAATTAGGAGTAGAGCGATTTAGAGCTCCAGAAATACTGTTCCAGCCTTTAATTATAGGCTCAGAGTCCAGCGGGGTCCACCAATTGTTATGGGATGCTATATCAAAGGTGGATCTTGATCTGAGGTCAGATCTTTATGAAAGCATAGTTCTTTCAGGGGGCACGACGTTGACCAATGGATTTGGAGACCGACTGTTAAATGAACTGAAACTGTTAGCCCCCAAAAATACAAAGCTGAAGATTTTTGCACCGCCAGAAAGAAAATACTCAACATGGATAGGAGGCTCTATTCTTGGTGCCTTGAGCTCATTCAAGAAAATGTGGGTCAGCAGTGACGAGTACCGGGAAAACCCTGGAATTGTACATATAAAGTGCATGTAAAAGAGAATGTCCGTAATGCGTCCTTGTCCTTCGGGTATATATCTCAGCCTCAACTCAAACCTGTTGTCTGCTTCAAACGCAGTTTCGGAAAAGACTCCAAGTCTACTTCAATAGACCCAGATTCCTGAGAGTCTATGAAATCGCTGTCACTTATAGCTTCTGCAATACTCTCATCTTCCCACTCTTGAGTATTGGGTATGCTCATTGGACACGGCGATGATGGTATTTCTAGATGTGGCTCTATTGATTCTGATGATGCTTCCTCTGCGGTCTTGGTATTGGAATCTTTCGCAATTGATAGAGGAGTTAGCGGAGAGTGGGGCGTCGAAGAAGGGATCATGATCTTAGTGTTGAGTTGCTTCCTGGGGGTTTCCGGAACCACCGAGACTTTAGACTCTATGCGAATAGCAGTGGCCGAATGCAGTGTTTCATCTGCGCTAGACCTTATCTCAAGTGCTGCCATGGGAGTTTTAGAGATCTTTCAAGAAATCATGGATTCAAGTTTGTTGGTACGAAGTTCTCTTCGCGACACGCGAAAAAAAACGCGTCTGATGATAAAACAGTCACGTGCTCAAATCGGTTTATATACATCTGAGCCGCGCTTTAAGCTGAAGTAACACATTGAACCAAGAGGCTTATAATTGACAATATCAGAGAGGAATAAATGAAAACAAGCTTGTGTACTTGAACCAGATAACTATAGAGTGTATACATTACTTTAAAAAAAACCAAATAGATAAAGAGAAAACTGAGAAAACAAACAAGCAAACAAGCAAAAATCACAAAACAAGCAGTTCAGCTTTTCTCAAGCCAGACGGATCCTTGAAGATTCAGGTTCTTCTTGAATTGATTCCTGCAAAGCCAGGGTGTCTGCTATGCCCTTATCAGAATCCAACACTGAGGGAGGCACTTGAGCATCAGGGAACTTATCAGAGATGTTCTCCAAAGCTTGCTGAGAAGGCATGAAAATAACTTTGCTGTTTGCAGAGTGAGCCATGTTCTGCATGGCATCAAGATATCTGATCTGCATAGCGGGTTTAGAAGCCAGAATATCAGCAGCTTTACGCATTAGTTTGGCGGCCTCAACCTCAGCCTTGGCGGTGATAATCTTGGATTCTCCAGTACGCTTGCTCTTTGCAGCCTGAGCTAACGAGTCTTGTAATTCCTTGGACAGCAAGATATCCTTGACAAGAATAGACTCCACTTTGACGCCCCAGGTTGTAGCGGTGTCCTCAATAATGTCATGGATGGCGGTTGCCACCTCCTCTCGTCGTTCAATCAGCTCTTGCAAGGAGCGTGCGCCCACAACATGACGCAAAGTGGTTTGAGTTCGTTCAGTAAGTGACTGCATCACGTCACGAACACCGAACTTGGCTTTGTGGGGGGACATGACATGGTAGTAGATGACAGAGGAAAGCTGGATATTGACATTGTCCTTGGTCATACAAGTCTGAGAGGGGATCTCCAGAACCTGGATTCTGACGTCAACCTGGAACAGCTTCTCAGAAAGAGGGTTGATACTGACGAGGCCAGGATCAACAGACTTATAGAATTGTCCAAACTTGGTGACCAAACCAACGTTACCCTGACTAACGCTCTTGTAAGGGTTAGGACAGCAAACACAAAGAGGGATTGCTCCCATGCATCCAATGCATGAGCCAATACCACTAATCAGCGAGCCATACCACCCATTTTCTGGAGTGGCCATCTGGTGCTGGTAAGAAGGCTGCAGGTCAGCGCGTCGAATAGGTTCGACCACGATCGGATGATTCATTTCATTGCTGGGCCCAGAGCCTGAAACCACAGGCTTGACAAAGTCGCTCATGTGGGGTAGAGATACTGCGAGTTAATACAGCAAAAAAAAAAGAACTCCTCCCAAGAAAAACACTTGATATTGAAAGTTGAAATGAAAATAGAGAAAATAAACCTTTCCAAAGAGAACTAGAATTGGATTAGAATATTCTTGCTGACTATGAAAAAATTGGACGAAGGCAAAAAAATTCAAAAATACCTTGGGGAGGAGCACTGGCACTTTTATACCAGAATTCCTGCATGCCCAGAGTAGATCTTGATATCATATCTGAAAGTCTAGAAAGCGCACGCGAGCCTCGTATTACATTGAAAGCAATGCTTACGTAAGTTTTTTTTTTGCATTTCTTCCTTTCTTTCTCAAAACGGATCCTAGTTATTATGAGCTTCACGTACCCAACCTGTCAGACACCCATACTCACATGGCCTTCGCTTCTCAGAGAGCCAAGGTTACTTCGGAGGGCGCTTTTGGAGTAGAGGCAAGCCGTTATGACGTAGAAAACTAAGATTGACCCAGGGATCACTCGATCTAGGCCGAAGTGAGTCAACAGGTGTGTCAAGGATCAGAGCAACACCCGAGATGAGCAGCTTGTGCTGTTTGTGTCTCCAGTGGCTCTAGGCTTGGTAGAGAGTTCTGGTTGGCGTCAACGTAGCCTGCTCTTTTGATACCGTGAACTCTAAACTCTTTGCCAAGGCCTAGACAAAAAAAAGCTCAAGTTTCACTCTTCTGTAGGCCTAAAAGCTCTTTCCTAGGAGCTCTGCTTATCATGTCCAGGGATCTATCCCAGTTGATCATGTGAGTGCTTTCATCGGAGCTCAGCCTCCCCGGCTTTACATGGTGCACCGTTGTGTTCTAGGGCCCGACTGGGCTGAGCATGTATAGTCCGGAGATATTGTCTATGCCATTCTATTGTTTTGCATGCCGCGATTATCCATGTCGACTGCTGTAAAGCTGCACTTGGCACTTAGCTTGATAGATACTTGAAATGTCTTATTTTCCACGAACCTTTCAGGCTGAATTCCCTGAAACGTGGTTTTGCTGTGAACCGACGGTCATCCGATACCTTTCACATGTTCCTTCTTATTAGTGCTCGGCCTAGCTATAGCTTTAGAATAAAGCTGATCATGAGCTACTACTACAACTCCTATATCAAACCGTCACGTGATATTTATATGTTACAGTTTGATTTGTGTCCAGTGCTGGCCGGCCACGACGTTTGAATTCGAAGCTAACTAGTATTACTACATCACACTATATGGCCTGGGCGTTTAACTCCAATGTAGTACTATAATTTTTCAACCCTGGCTACTTCCCATCTATGTCCTTGAAACATGAAGCTAAGCCCTCAGATCTTACTGAACACATTATTAAACTCTCTTGTCCAGCTTAACGCGGACCGGCAGCTTATAGCCGATGTTTTACCTGCCCCTGTTAGTGCGACCTGGGATTACTCGTCTTTGCCGATATTGCTTGGCTCACATGTTGCTCTTCGAGGAAATGCTTCTGATGTAGCTATTGTAGCCGAGGCGTTTGACCGTAGTTGGTCAAGTGTTCAACAAGAACGGTTTGTGCCAGTTGTTCACAACTACACCTCGCCAATTTTTAAGAAACAGGATGCAGCTGCTCGTGGTGGTGCTGCTGCTGCTGAGGATACCGGTGTCACGGAAGATTCAGCTGTGCTTGAGGTTGTGGAAGTAAATGTTGAGCTTGTTGATGAACCACTGGCTCACAAAGTAGATGAGTCCTACAAATTGACGCTGTCAGACACTGGCGAGCTGAGTATTAATGCCACCACAGTCTGGGGCGCATTGCACGGGCTCAAAACCTGGGAACAACTGATCTTGGCCACGGAGGATAAGCATCACTTGTATATCGAGCATTCGGTAGTGATTGAAGATAAGCCCAAGTACCCTTACCGCGGGCTTATGATTGACACTGCGCGCAACTTCTACTCTATACCGGCTCTGCTTCGGCAAGTTGATGCTATGTCATTATCAAAACTAAACGTGCTCCACTTGCATCTTACTGATTCGCAATCATGGCCAATAACCGTCAAAAGCTACCCGGAGATGACCAAAGATGCGTACTCGCCCAGAGAAAAGTATTCTGCTGACGACTTGCGTCGTTTGGTCAGCTATGCTCACGCTAGAGGTGTAAGAGTAATTGCAGAAGTTGATTTGCCGGGGCATTCAAACTCGGGCTGGCGCCAAGTCGATCCTAGTATTGTCGCCTGTGGTAATGAGCCGTGGAATTTGGTGGCCAGGGAGCCAAACCCGGGTCAATTGGAAATTTTGAACCCATCCACTTATGAAATAGTTTCAAACGTTTACAACGAGCTGAGAGAGATCTTTCAAGATGAATTTTTCCACATTGGACTTGATGAATTGACCACAGACTGCTACAATTTCTCTACTATTACACAGGATTGGTTTAAAAAGGACCCGTCTAGAACTTATTCTGATTTGTTGCAGTATTGGGTCGACCATGCTGTACCGATATTCACCAACACTACCAACAACAACAACATTACAACAAGACTCATAATGTGGGAAGATGCAGTACTCTCAGAGACTGTCCCCGCCAAACACATTCCCTCTGATACCATCTTGCAAGTATGGAGCGGCGGTCTTCAAAGTGTGAAAAAAGTCACAGCTATGGGATATGACACTATTGTCTCCTCCGGTGATTTCTTCTATCTAGACTGCGGCCACGGGCAGTGGATGCTCAACGATCCACATGTGAAAGACCAGTATGATCCTCACCCGGGTAAGCCTTCTTACAATTATGGAGGCGCCGGTGGCTCATGGTGTGCCCCTTATAAAACCTGGCAAAGAATGTACAGCTTGGATTTGAACTACGGCCTCACCGAGAAGGAGCACTCACATATTATTGGCGGCTCTGCTGCACTTTGGAGCGAACAAACTGACAGCTCCATAGTAGACGGAGTTGTGTGGCCACGAACTGCAGCGTTGGCTGAGCTGTTATGGTCGGGAAATAAAGATGTCAGAGGTAATGACCGCCATACCGAGTTTTCCCGCAGGATTTTCCAATTCAGAGAGCGATTGCTGGAGAAAGGAATTGCTGCTTCTCCGTTAGCCCCCAAGTATTGCGTTTTGCATCCCGAAGAGTGCGATGCATGAGTATTACGAGCTTTGTAGGGCCTACTTTATGATTCTCTGATAATGTTCACACCTTATAAGCGATTGGGGGGGGGGGGTTCATAATTTCGAAGAGTTGCACGAGAACACCTTTGTTTTACTTCTCCGCTAGTTCTTTATATATACTTCTTTTTGCGCAATTGCTTGTGCTTTGTCAGAGCTTTCGTTTAATAGTAAACTTCCGGCCATCTGTATATCGGACTTTGTGCGCGCTAGCTAAATTAAAAGGTGAATCAATGTTGAGGGTTATAGCTGATGATGCATGTCTAAGTTGGGGAGAAGAAGAAACCCGCGTCTCCTGCATGCGAGAGGCTGCAGTATATGCGTCTTTATTACAGCCCAGGGCTGTCAGGGCATACTTTAATTGGCCTGAAAAACTAACATGGCTATACTTAGATCTTATGGGGGCACTGATGTTTTCCTGGCGAGCCATTTGAACTCAGGGCTTAACGCATACTCAAAAATATTTCTCTACTTGTGGCCAAGCTAAATAGTAGTGAGAGAGCGAGCTAAAGAATAAGCAGAGAGGAAGAATGATTAAAGCTGGAGAAGCTCAAGTTACAAAGTATATATAAATAAATATCTTATCGGGAAAGGATAACTATTCACAGAGAAAGGCTAAAAAGAAATCTCGGTCAACCCTGATATACTACCAACGTAGCTATAGCTTTTACACTCGAACTTACTGGTAAAACCTTGTAAGCAAAAAACCCTACCCTTAATGAGCACCGGAAACCGAAAGAAAAGCATCAAGCAGTTAAAAAGAAAGAAAGAAAGAAAGAAAGAAAGAAAGAAAAAAAAAGAGATCCCTGAACGCTACTAGATGTTGCGCTTCAGTATGCATTAACACGCCCAGTATCTTTAATTTTCTCCAATTCTTTCAAGGCTGTGAAAAAGAAGAGAGTAACTTTTTCAGAGCTCCCGCGCGTTATAAATCTTCTGTATGGTTCCTGTTGTAGCTGATATATATAATCACTTGCTCAGCAGTAGCCTCAGATAAAAATATATAGACCCCCTCTAAACAAAAAGCAAAAGCAAAAAAAATTAAGGTTTGCTTATATTAAAGATCGCCAATGCCGATATGCAAGATTTCTCATATATTAAAAATCGCCTAGGCCTATATCTACTCCCATAAGTCACTTGATATCTCAGACAACCCGCAAAGCAGCTGAGGGATATGACCAGTATACACAGTTGTGGCTGGACAGAAATCTTAGAGGCTTATACGTACAGTATTTGGGTAAGTTTGCTCAGTTGCGCGGAAGTAAGCCGAAGTGCGACAAAGATTACTGGTGAAAATTGTTTTTACTTTTTTGCCTTTTTTTTTTCCTTTCATTTTTGGTCGTCCTCACAAAATAAAGTTTTTTACCTAGTGAATCAGATGAGGGACCCAGCCCGTGTATTTTCCTGTTTTACTCCAGTGCCTTGTTCTAGCTTTAGCCAGAGAATTTTTTTTAATTAAGCACACGCAATATAGATAGTTCAAAAATAAAAAAGACGAAGCTCGGTCATAGCCAATCTGTTCCCTCTCTTGTTTCATTTCCATCTCGTCATAATGTAGATATATATTGGTTTAGGTTATATATACAGCCGAAAAGCTTTCTATGACCTTAGCGACTTGTAAATTCAAAACTAAGTATTATCTGATAGATATTATACTTAAAGCGCCGAGTAGAAGATTTTGTCTTTCCCTCCCTTTGCAATTTTTTAGAAAAATGGATTTGGTGAGACTAAACATTATGATAGCTTTACGTGCATGCAGTATAAACGGCCTTGAACGTTTGAGTTCTCATGCAAGATTCACGCAGGAACCAGGAGTGCAGAAATCAGGAGAATATATGCAAGGCACAAATGATTAGTGAGGTTGATTAAGGTTAGTTCCTAACTTCTTATTTTTTCTCTCTCTCTTTTGTCGCTTTTGTTTGAAAAGGTAAGAGGGAGAAAAGTAACAAAAGTAAAAAAAATAAAAAAAATGAAAGACTTTTTTTTATATTTGCATAGTTGGAGTCAAAAAAAAAGTAAATCTTTTTTTTTCTTTCTCTTTACCGAGTTTTCTATGTTTCACAGAACATAATGAGCTCACTAGCCAGTCAACGCGCAATTTGACAAGGATACGCCAAGCATTAAGAGATATAACTTTTGTGACGAGACCATATATGTGTATATCCATGGCATTCTTATGGACCGGCTATTTGCGACCACAAATTAATATCGAGGTTTCAAATACTCCCGCAAAGTATAAAGACGATAGTACCCAACTCAATCGGAGCGGAGAAATTTTGGCTTCTCAGTTCTCATCCAATACAAAGCTAGCAAGCAATTGTTTGTTGGATAATGTAATATATTGAACAAGCCTGCCATGGTTCATAATTTTTCAACAGCACAGATTTAGATACTTGCAGTCAATGTTCTCATGGTAGAAATTGATTAATGTGACTTGTGCGACAACTTGTTGGCCAAAAAATAAAAAAAACAAATACAGAAAAATAAAAGAAAGCTTTATGCCAGGCAGTCTCTACTAGAATTTTTTTTTGCTTTTCCATCTTTTTCCTTCATCTCTTAACTCAGTTCAGACCAGAAGTAACCCCTGGCCATGTCGCGAAGACCCGCCCAAGCGACAATATAGAGCGCAACCAGAAAAAAAAGAAGCTAAAAAAAAAGTGAAAGTCTTTTGAAGAAGGTTTTCGCAGCACGGTGAGAACTTGAATAAACGAGGCTTGAAATTTGTGTGATACTTTTTTTTCTCCCTAGATTCTTCGTTGTATATATATAGCGCCAGGTCTGTCACTTTGTAAAGAGAGAAAATATCCAAAGAAAGGAAAACGCCCTTTTTGTTTCTCTTTCTCCCATTATTCTTTTCTACTTCATTTCCCTTACATGGAATAAGAGTACAGCACATTCTGAATTCCATACTATCCGCATATTCATCTTTATTCTGCATCTCTTTTTTTTTTTTTGGCTTAGCACGGTTCATCTCGCATATCAAGGAAGACTCCGAATTCACTCAACACAAAAGGGTGGTATTACTGTTTACTTCTTCCTGTCCTCACTTTTTGCTCTCTAATATTGCACCATCTCATTGAAAGCTTTTTTCTGCTTTGTAATTGCTTCTGGTTGGTGCTTCATTTTTATTTTTTTTGCTGTATTTTTCACCCAGATTGGTTCTTTTTTGGTTCTCTTTTTCTTTTCATTTTACTTTTCGATCAACGTTATTAGCCCTCACAAAGGCAAGTATACAGTAGATCAGGGGGATCGTCGCAAAACCGCTGAACTTTTTGGGTGATATTGCTTTAATTAATTTTAGTAAATCACTGTGATTTGGGCCCAGAGTGAAAGGATAAAAGATACCAACCAAAAACAGTTTTTTTCTCTCTTCAGTTTATGTCACTGATTCAGAGGGAATAGCTCAAGAATCACTGATAAAAGCCGACGCAGTCTTGTTTCCCTTGACGCACACATACGCCAAAAAAAAACCAGCTTGTGGCTTCAAGCAATACGGAAACCCAAGCGGTGATATACTCAAAGAAGTAAGATCTCATTTCAAAAGAGGGAATTTTCTTTTTTCCGTCTTTTTTTTTTTGGTCTTCACTTTTTTTTTTCTCTCACTACATTTTGAAGCGTGCCTGTGCCTTCTTGTTATCTTCTCATTTGTATCCTAATCCAGAAGGTTCTTTCTCTTTTAGAATACTTTTCTTTTCTTCCTTTATATCGGCACCCTTTTTTATTTTTTTTTGCAATCACTCTGTGTTTATCTCTTTCAGTTTTGGGTAATAGATACAGAGCGTCATTTCCGCAAGCTCTTACCACTTTCTTCTCAATGGGTGTCTTAATACAATAACTGTAGGGGACGAAAAGACACTAAAACAAAAGGGAAAATAAAAGGTAAAAAAAAAAAAGAAAGAAAAACACAAGTTAAGAGGAAGATCCAATCTGCACTTGCTCCATCTCAAATAGAGTAGCGTCTCCAGGAAAAAAAGCAAAAAAGCAAGAGGATTGAACAAAAAAGGAACAGCCACGAGGCCACAAATTTCAGGAAACTGGCCTAAAACAGTGCAAGAATAGATTAAAACGTTGGTCACACCAGGAACTGCAAAGAAGACCAAATAAAGCAAATCAAGGAACACTTAATTAAAAGGTGGGAAGAAAAAAAAACATTCTTTTGCCCAAGGAATAAGAAACACAAGACATCTGGGACTACTTAATTTCAGTGTCCAACGTTAGATTCCCTTTTAAAGACGACTGGGCACAGAGAGTGAGAAAACGAAAGGACAAAAAAAGAAGTGATTCCAAGTTTCTCCAACTCTTCTTCTAGTTTTTTTTTTCTCTCTCTCTCTTCCTTTCACCCTTCACCCTTGTTCTCTCGTTTTACTCTGGTTCTAATTCTTTTCCAGAAACACTGGAGGTTATTTTCCTTTTGAGCTGCGCAAAAAAGAGGCATACTATCGTTTTTTTTTCAACTATAGTCGGTCGTTTTTTCCCAAAACCTTTTCTCTATCTTCTTCATTTCATCTTATTTCTTATTCTTTTTTTTTTTTTTTGCATATCCTTCTCTGCATAGTCCACCATGAGTAATATCCTGCAGGAAAAAGACCTTGCGCTTGGTGATCCCTCTCAGCTCAGCAAAAACGGCGGCATTAACAATAGCAGCAACAGTGTCGACAGCAGTCCTTTGCATTCATCTTCTTCATCTTCATCAATAGCTACCACTGTTATATCCAGCAGCATGAGCTGTAACAACAGCCCGTTTGGTGGCAGGAGACCGCCAGGGCCGGCGCCGCAGTCATTGACATCCTCTTCGCAACAGTCTGCTCTGGCTCCTGGGCCACCACCATTACTGAGCACTCCCAGCAAAAAACTAACTTTACCAAGTATTGATGCATTGTTCAGTCCTGCTTCCTCTTCTGGTACGCCAGGCATGTCAAATGACTGCACCCCACGAGCAGTACCAGCGGGAACCACAATTACAACAACAACAAGCAGTGGTATCTCTGACGATTTCTGCAGTACTCCTGGCACAAGCATTCTAAATTCAGGGAACTTTTGCAACTCTGCCTCTACTTCTTCATTGAAGTGGAGCTCGGGCGGGAATCCTCTAGGGCTGTCTCCAGCAGTTATGACCCCGTTACCTAGTCCCTGTCCTTCAGGAAACATCAATAGCAGTGGAAATGTACTAGGGCCCAACTCTCCTATGAACCTGCCCTCTATCCGCGGTATGCTTGAGAGTGCCAACAATGGCGGCGGCGGCGGCGTCGGCAGCGGAGAGACACATGGCAACGAGATTGAGTCTGATTTTGCGGTACCACATTGCCCTTTTCCATTATACTCTTCTTCGACGCCTCAACAGCAACAACAACAGGGTGGGTTTTTCCGGAAACCAGGAGGGGGTAACGTAACTCCATTACCATCTCCATTATTTGGGCCCCCGCCTCCATTGCTATCTTCTTCGTCTCAACCTGCTTCAATCAGTGGTGACGACTTGAGCCGACACCACAGCGGCATTAATAGCATTAATAGTGCTGGTATCGGATTAGGAATATACCCTGGTCCACCACCGCCGTTGCCTCCTCCACAAGCCCCGCTATATTCTCAAGAGTATGATCACCACCAGCCTAGGTATCAGCATAACATGGGTCCTTACAACTCAGGGCTGCTGCCAATGGGTGGTCAGCAACAACAACATCATCAGCAGGCTCAGCATCATCAGCATCATCAGAATGGGCTTATCCCAAACATGTTTCAAACCTACGGTGGGGGTGGAAATGGTAATGTCAATGGTAACGGATTGAGTGGCGGTGATAAGCAGCCGCTTATTACTGTCAGTAAGGACATTAAAAGACGCACCAAGACTGGTTGTCTAACTTGTAGAAAGCGGCGAATCAAGGTAAGTGACTGGTTGGCTTATTTTTCCCTCTTTTTTTTTAATTGCAATTTTTAATTCTAACCTTTTCTAGTGTGACGAAAAACATCCAACTTGTTTTAATTGTGAAAAGTCCAAGAGAGTGTGCTTAGGTTATGATCCTCTGTTCATGCCCAATAACGATAAAAGACGGTCCAGAAAACAGCAACAGCAGCAGCAGCAGCAACAACAACAACAAAGCCAAGGGTACTTGAATAACACAGCGCCCCCGGTACTCAGCTGGAGTGGTATATCCAAATGTTCATCGCTACCATCATTGCAATCCTCAGCGCGGCTTCGAGATCACAGTCACTACAGATACCATGGATCAATGTCTACACTGGATGGGATCACAAACGGATCAAGTGTTATAGCTGCTGCCGCGGCGGCAGCCATCTCTGCCAATGCTGCTAATAATGGCAACGGTTCCACGAACTCATCGACCACAGCAGTTGCAGCAAACGGCGCCAGCAACATGTCTTGTTCGGACAAGAGTAGCATCAGTCCTAGAAGCGTTGATGGTGTGGTTAGTACTGGCAGCGAGACCTCGCCTCCTGGGCCCAGCAGCGAGGGTGTTTTGACTAATGGCACCAAGGTTAATAGGATGAAAATTGATAGCTTGCTTGACGCAGCTGCCGTGTTGGATGAAAAGAAGAATGGATTTCGCACTCGACAAGAAACTAATGGGTTTTCTTCTTCTTGTTGTTCTTCCTCTTCTTCGTCGTCACTTTTGGGTAGTGCACAAACAAGTACCGCTAATACCGCTAATGGTGCTGCCAATGGAACTTGGACAACGTCATGGCCGGAACTATGCCAGCATTTTGCCGAGAACATTGCTCCGTATCTAGACCGCATGTTTGGTATTTGCAGGTTTACTCGAATCAACCCAGGGGGGTTGGTTAAGAATGGTGGTGGGTATGAAGATGGTCAACCGCGGCAGAATAGTCATGACAACAGTGGCAGCAATGGTAGCAGTGGCTCAGGCGGCGGCGGCGGAACATCATCTAGTGAGTGTGCTTCCGGTAGTGACTATAATAACTCCAATGGTAGCAGTCCCACTGGTTCACAAGGGAGTTACAGCAATAAGATGTTGAGCGGAGAAAACTTGGCCATTTTGGAAGCCATGAGACAGCTCATGACACTTTTGCATCCGTTTTTGTATCTTGAGTTTCTGGCGGTTGATGAAGGAAGTGTAACCAAAATGGAGGAACTGCGTATAACCAATGATTACAAGGTGTTGAGGTGTATTGTACAATTGGCGGGGTCTAGTCGGCATACTGACTTTTTGCCAGTGGGTGAGTCTGACGAAGTTGTGTTTCAGCGAGTTGGCCTACTCCACAAGTTTATCTTTCACCACCAGACGATGGGTAACGGCCCATATATGGTTGAAGCGTCTTCTTCTTCATTATCTTCGTTGTCTTCGTTATCATCGGCATCTTCAATTATCAACCAGCACCAGCAGCAACAGCAGCACCAGCAGCATCAGCAGCATCAGAACCAGCATCAGCAGCATCAGAACCAGGGTATGATTCATTCTGTTTTTGGATCTAACGACTCTCTAGTGGTAGCGGGCAGCAATGACCACTCCACGATTTTGATGCTGATTGAACGCATTGAAGAGAACTGGGACGCGGATAGCACTTGGTCATTGCTGCAAATGATTGGACATTACGGAAGTAGTGTATGCATGGGGCTTGAGGACATTGAACGACTGTTGACGGCCATTGTTCAGTCTGGGCAGGGAGACTTGAAGCCTGCACCACCACCACCAGCAGCAGCAGCATGCACAGAGTTGAGCAGCGGCACCGATGTAGGCAATACAGAGTTGATCAACCCGGATGTGAGCAGTGCGAACTTGAACTTTGCACTGGTGACTGCGCTACAATTGGGTATTTACTATCTTGCCAGTATAAAGTCAATGACTGTGATTGAATCGAGCATGAGACTACGGCTTCTGGATCACGGCAGCTCAGATAACTTGGACCCATTTAGCCGACGTTTAATACACTTGACATTGAGTATCTAGTTTGAAAAGGAAAAGTAAATGTGAATGTATATATTCTCAAAAAAATAAAAAAGTATAAAAAAAAAACTTTACTATATCATTACTGGCGAGAGAGAGAGAAACAAGAGTCTTTATGAAATAACGAAACAGAAAAAAACTCAGAAGAAACGCGTCTTTGACGTGCTTCGTAGCAGTGACGTATATATATACATTGAATTTAGACAAAAATAAATAAATGAAAAAGTGAATTAACTCAAATGCTCCAACTTTAGAAGGCGCAAAGGGCGCAAACAGTAAGCGTAAGCCTGTAAGAGGCGTGTATCTCGAATCTAAAAATTCTTCCTATATCCCTTGATTGCATTCCTTTGCAAAAGTGAAAGTATTATGTAATAGTACCGTAGATTACATAATTATATAATTATAATTACATAATACATGGCATATTTTGGCTAAGCCCTTTTTTTCCTTTTTTTTTTTTTTTTCTCTCTATCTCTCTCAGCGCCGAGCTAACCCTTTGGCCTCTTGGCCCCCTGAGACCGCCGAACAAACGTTCCAACGCCGTATTCATATATTTTGCACTGAAGAGTCTCTGCAGCGTAGGCCACTCTGGAATGACGTCTCTTCGCGCTCTAAATTCCCGTGGTCGTTTTTCACGAGGCTCTGGAAAGAACGGCTCTGCAGCGAAGCGGTTCGATTTCGTGCGTCTGGATGTATATAAATAAATACCGGCAGAGCTCGCGGTGGAAAGTTTAGCCTCTCGAACGTCATTCGGAAAAAACACGCGTGGTGGTGGTGGTGGGTTTTTCCTGACCTTTGGGAATCTCTAGATGAAACTGTAAATGCTGTATGAACCTTAAACCAGCGTGAAGACTCGCTCAGCAGCTGTCTTAAGCAGAAGCTTTGGACCCTTCGACTACGCTGTGTATATATGTAGCTAAAAATATTCACTCGAGTAGCTGTAGATTAGGCTTTGTGTTCTGTTTTTAACAACACTTTCGAGCGGTTTTTCAGTCTTTTCATCATTTTTATAAATTTTTTTTTTTTGGCAATTTAAACTCCCCTTTTACACTATCACTTTTTCCTTCTACTTGTTTTCCTCATTCACGCTCGTTACAGAGACCTAAGAGACTTGTGTTCGTTCGCTGCTGGTTCTTCAATTCGTTTTTTTTTTTTTTTTTATTTTTTTTTTCCTTTTCTATTTTCTCTTTTTTTTTTTTTTTTTTTTTTTTTTTCTTGTTTTTTTTTTTTTTTTTTTATTCTTGTTTTCTTTCGCTGTTTGTTTTTCTATTTGTTTTTTTTTTTTTTTTTTGAGTTTTTGCGTGTTCGCTAGGGTCGAAATCGTCCACGCCTCTCTGCCCACAGGAGCGCTTTCTGGTAACACACAACAACTACTAAAAATATACACTTCCTCTTGAAATTTTTTTTGTCTCTTACTGTTTTACAGTGTCTTGTTAACTGCTATTTTTTTTTTTTTATTACACACTTGTGTTCTTTTTCTGAGTAGTGGACAAAACTTCCGGCGGTTCGTCTTTTGGAATTATTCTCTAGGATCATTCTACTCGTCCGGATTCTGGATCTATTGCTCTTGTCTGTCCCTTTCTTTTTTCTTGTGTTGCTTTTTTCATCAAGGTTCTTGGATCTTTTTTTTCCCTCCCTTTCTTGATACCGGTACCAAATACGTCTTCTTCTTCTCCCTTTTTTTTTTGTCCTTTCTCTCTTCCTGCATTCAAACAGCTAATACTGTCGTTATTTATATAAAGATTTCTTCTAGTCTTTGTTGCTATGATTCCACAGCCGCCGCCTCATCGGGGCCAGGCACAAGAATATGAGTCCTTGAACTCTGACGTGGATTCTCCTCAGAACCCGTTTGCGTCTGAAACGCAAACCCTGGACTCGCGTGATTCAAGCGACGTGGGATCTCTGCAGTCAAACGAGGGGTTTCTCAGAAGCAGCAGAAACAGCTACTACAACAATAACAACAATAATAGTAATAATAGTAATAACCACCAGAATACTCGAGGCCAGGCTTTAGAATACCATGGAAACAACTCTGACGATGAGGGTTACAGAAGTAACAACAACAGAAATATCAACAACAATAATGCCGGCACTATTCCTGGCTTGGGTGTATCAAGACAGTCATCTGGGTCTTTGAGTGCCATGGGCTCCACTGAATTTGATCGATACCCTCAACGCATCAGCTCTGCAGCTCCATCCGTAGCGTCGGGAGCTCCACTGCTCAGAGCACCAAACGGTTATCTCTCTGCCGCTAATAACAGTAATGGCGGTGGAAGCAGCAGCAGCGCTGGGACCACCACGGCAGCCGGTGACAGCTATAGACATTCTTCATACTCTGAAAAATCAGGTGCCTCATCAATTTCAGGGTCAAGCTCAATAGGCAAAGACGGGACCGACCCCTTTGTGATTAACGCTGATTTCAGTCCCTTTGGTGGGTACCCCGCGAGCTCCTTCCCGCTGCATTTGGACGAGAAGGAGGCTGACGACTATTTACACAACCCTGATCCTATATTGGACGCGAAATACGACAGAAGATGCACCGGCCTGGATAGGCGCGGCTGGGGTGCGCTGATTGGATTAATTGTACTGGTGCTGGGTATCTTGGTGGTGTTTGTCGTGGTGCCGGCTTTGACGTTCACTGGAGCTGGCGATCAAAAGACGGTGCTGAGTACCTATGAGATTTTGACAAATTACGAGTACTCTCACTTGCAAGCAATTAGAACTAATCTGGTTGATCCTGATACTCCCTCGGATGCTAAGACAAGAGAGGCCAAGGATGGCTCAAGCTGGGAGCTGGTTTTCTCCGACGAGTTCAACAAGGAAGGTAGAACTTTCTATGACGGAGAAGATCAGTTCTGGACCGCTGTAGACTTGCACTACCAGGCTACGGAAGACCTCGAATGGTACGACCCAGATGCGGCTATCACTGAGGATGGTGTACTCAAACTCAGGATGGATGCTTTCAAAAACCACAACTTGTATTATCGATCAGGTATGGTTCAGAGTTGGAACAAGTTTTGTTTCTCTGAGGGTATGTTGGAGGTCTCGGCGAGCTTGCCTGGGTCAGGTAAAGTTCCAGGGTTATGGCCTGGTATTTGGACGTTGGGTAACTTGGCCAGAGCCGGGTACCTGGCAACCTCTGACGGAACTTGGCCTTACTCTTACGAAGCATGTGATGCAGGCATCACTGCCAACCAATCATCCGCTGATGGTTTATCGTGGCTCCCCGGTCAAAGATTAAACTCGTGCACTTGTCCGGGACACGATCATCCCAACACAGGCACAGGAAGAGGTGCTCCTGAGATTGACGGTATAGAAGGAACTGTCAGTTCGAACACTTTTGGCTATATTGGTGTGGCATCACAATCGCTGCAATTAGCCCCCTTTGATATCTGGTATTATCCAGACTATTCCTTTATGGAGATTCACAACAAGTCAGTCACTGCCATGAATAGCTGGACAGGAGGTCCTTATCAGCAGGGTATTTCGGGTACAACCTCGCTGAATCCTGAATGGTACGAAAGCACTGGTGGAAAATTTCAAGCTTTCGGGTTTGAGTATTTGCACAAGAGCGGCGCTGCTGATGGATACATTAGGTGGTTTGTTGGACATACTCCAACCTATACTCTATATGCACCAGCAATTGGTCCCAATGGTAACATTGATGCCAGAAAAATCTCAAGGGAGCCCATGTCTATCGTGCTGAACTTGGGTATCTCAAACTCTTGGGTATACATCCCCTGGAATTACCTAACATTCCCAAGTACGCTCCGAATAGACTATGTGCGTGTATACCAGCCCTCAGGATCAACTTCAGTCACTTGCGACCCTTCAGATTACCCTACCTATGATTACATTGAGGACCACATTAACGCATACAGCAATCCGAACTTGACATCATGGTCTGCAGCTGGATACAAGGTTCCTCCAAACAGTCTCGTTGACACCTGTTAATCATTTATACAAATGTTTTGTATCTAAATATATATGTGTATATATAGTATACAAATGTATTAAGAACCAAGCTCGTATTTTTTGTGAGGTTGTTACGTAATTTTTGCTATTTTGACACTAAAGTTATATATGAGATGCAGGCTAGCCTGCCAGAAATTTTGATTTATCATCATTATAATATATTTACAGACGTTAAACAAAAACTGCGGTATGAATCTCTTACGAAGTCCCAGGATATCCGGCCTCAAACTTTGCAGGCCTTTGCCTAGGCTTTCTAGTACTTTTCTGTTATCTTCTTCGCGGAATGTCAAGCCCGTCACACCTCTGGTTAATCATGCCAGGAGCATGTTCATTCAAACATCAACTACACCTAACCCTGACGCTTTGAAGTTTTTGCCCTCGGAGCCCATATTGGGTAAGGATACCACACGGACTATCGAATACCTTAGTGGGCGAAGTGCACATGCGTCTCCGCTTGCCAGGAAACTTTTCACGGTAGATGGTGTCAAGTCTGTCATGCTGGGCCCGGAATTCCTTACTGTGGAAAAGGATTCCGAATCAACCTGGACAATCATGAAACCTGAGATTTTCAGCATTATCACTGAGCATTTATCATCCGGGGGACCTATATTATTACAGGACGACGCTGCTGCTCCAAACCAGGACACATTACCCTCAGAGGATGACGACGAGGTTGTAGATATGATCAAAGAGTTGATTGATACTCGAATCAGGCCAGCGATCCAAGAAGACGGAGGCGATATTGAGTACAGAGGGTTCACACCAGAGGGGATAGTCAAGCTGAAACTCCAGGGCGCATGCAGATCTTGCGACTCCAGCTCAGTCACCTTGAAGCATGGTATTGAGAGTATGCTGATGCACTACGTTGAGGAAGTTACTGGGGTGGAGCAGGTTCTTGACCCAGAAGAAGAAATATCTTTGCAAGAGTTTGAAAAGCTGGAGTCAAAGCTCAAGGAGAAGCACTCCGACGAGCATGAAATGTCTCCTTCTTTGTAAATATATAAATAAAAAAAAATAAAAAAACTTTCAGGGTAAGAAAAAAACTTAAATAAATTTGAATATATATATATATATATATATCTGTATTTACTTGCTAGTATTAACAAACTCACTATATGCATCATGAGCTTGCTGAACACCTTTTGATAACATATCATCATCATCTGCCCAAACCAGCAGCTCCTGTTGATCCTGCTCCAACAACATGCCAGTAATCTTACTAGCAAGTTCAGTGTCATCCTTAATTAGATGATGATGTAAAACTCTCGGATACAAAGCTTCACCAATGATTTGTTTCTCGGCTTCCTCATTGGCTGCTTGCGCTATGGCTTCGCTCAACGAAGATACTGGGTACTCCTTGTTAGATTCATCATCCTCCAGAGTTTTGTACTTGCCGTTACCATTGTTATTACCATTATTACTGTTGTTGTTATTGTGGTGGCGTCCTCTTGGCCGTGATTCACCATTCATTCTTCCATTACTGCTGACAGATGATTTGCGATATGAGTTTCCGTTGCCATTACCGTAACCTCCATTGCTACCATCATCGTCATTATTACTGTTATGATAATACTGCTGGTGGTGGTAATGAAGACTTCCACTGGACCCCACACTGTTTCCACGGTAAAAAGACCCCGCAGCGGTGCCGGCTAAAGTTGCAGCTGCGCCAAATCCTGGAGAAAATAGTAAAGGAGGTGTGCCGGGACCAGTTCCACTCATGCTGGTTGCCCTTGACCCGGGACTATTCGAGCCTGGTGGTCCAGATCCACCACCATTACCCCCGTTGCCACCACCACCATTGCCGGAGCCGCGGCCGCCTGCACTGCTACCCACACTACTGCAATCACCACCTATATTGCTGCCCATATATGACGATCCTGGAGGTGGAGGAGGTGCATGGAGCGGATAGTAGAACGAAGAAGCCGCCATGAACGGGTTAGCTGAAGCTGCGGCTGCGGCTGCTGCCGCCGCTGCCGCCGCCGCCGCCGCTGCTGCTGCAGCAGCGGTAGTAGGAGTCAATGGTGGTAGAGATCTCATTAAATGAGCACCATTGTTACTGCGTGAGGGAGCCCTGCTGTTATTACTGCTAGTTGTCATTGACCCCGTACTAGCACTGCTCAAACTGCTGCTGACCGAGATATCATCGTATAACCTATTACTGCTGCCAACTCTTCGGTAATTTCTGGAGATATTATGGTGCGGCTGGGACTGCGACTGCTGCTGCTGTTGCTGTTGCTGTTGTTGTTGCTGACCTCCCTTTGATGATGGTTGTCTTTTTTGCCGTAGCTTTTGTCCTGCAAGACCGCCAACATGTGGCCCAGCATTACCTAGTGCAGTAGCAGCGGCAGCAGGGCCCAGGGAAGGAGGACTCGCAAAGTATGGGAACTGTTGATGAAGATCAGAGTACAGTTTGTATTGACTACTGGCAGCAGCTGCAGCAGCTGCCCCTTGCGCGCGAGTAGCAGCAGACGCGGCCGCAGCTGCTGCAGCTGCTTGGACATGAGGCATGCTTAGAAAATCAGGCTGGAACGGATTAGATGCATGTCGCTGCTGGTGCTGATGTTGTTGATGTGACTGATGCTGTGAGTGTTGATGTTGTTGTGACTGCTGTCGTTGTCGTTGTTTTTGTTGTTGGTCACGTTTCGACTGCAACGACTGGCTTTGATTTTGGCTTTGATTATTTTGGTTTTGGTTTTGGTTTTGGTTTTGATGCTGTTGTTGTGAATGCTTTTGTGGCGGTTGCTGCTGCTCAACCTGAATCGGTTGCCTGTGCAGTGAAGAGCTGGACGCTGAAGACCTGGGATGAGATAACAGACTATACGTTGTAAGGGGTTGTCTGTAAGGTTGGTGATGCTGAGGACCAGGTGAGCCGTATACAGACGACGTGGGTGAATGGTAATAATGCTGGACAGAACCATTTCCGCTCATATTGCCATTATAGTAATTGTTATTGCTGCTGCTGCTGATAATGTTGTTACTATTGTTGTTTCCACCACTACTGTGACTACTGGTATCTGATTTTCTCTGGGCAAAAGACACGTAGATAGTTTTCCCATCTAGATCAGTACCGTCCATCTCGGAAAGAGCTTGCTGTGCTTCGTAAAGTGCAGAAAAACAGACAAACCCAAATCCTCGAGAATTTCCCTCATCATCAGTCATGACTTTTGCCGAAGAAATACGGCCAAATCGTTCGAAAGCTTCTGTGAGTATTTCGTCAGTCACCGAGGAGCTCAAGCCTTTAATGTATAAGTTCAAGCCTGGAGGCGTTTGATGTTGATGAGGTTGAGGTTGAGGTTGGGGTAAAGGCATGTATGGGTAATCAAACTGCGGGAAGTGGGTATGCATGGGAGGCATAAAATTTTGATCATAGTGAAATTGATTTTGATTGTGGCTTTGATGTTGATGCAGTTCTTGCTGCTGATGATGCTGCTGCTGTTGATGCTGTTGATGCTGCTGTTGTTGTTGCTGTTGCTGATGTTGCTTTTGAAGTTCATATCTTTCAAGCTTGTTTTGAGCTCTACTCACTGAAAGCGCCTTACCATTAATAACATACCGTCCATCCAAAGACTCGGCAGCCTCCACTGCGGAATCATGACTGCTATAATTTACAAACCCGTAACCTTTAATTGTCGACGACTCGTCATTACTCAGCGGCAAGGAATACGAAAGAATCTCTCCGTATTGAGAGAAGATCTCCTTGAACCTTGATTCATCCACGGAAGAATCAATGTTTTTCACGTATAAGTTGGTGTAATTCAGTTGCATGTCCTTGAGTCTCTCCCGTTTGGAAATGTGATAGCCCACGTAAACTTTCTGGTCATTCATCAAGATGCCATTCATCTTGGCAATAGCAGCCTCCGCATCAGCAGGGTCCTCGAAACTGATATAAGCAAAGCCACGAGAGTTACCATCGTCGTCAAGTGCAACTTTGGTGTAAACCACTGGACCGAACCGAGCAAAAGTGTCCATCAGGACGTCGCTAGTGATGGCCGTATCCAGGTTTTTGATAAACAAACTTGTGTTGCTATGACTAGCCGAGGTGGTAGCAGCAGTGGTGGTGGTAGTGGTATTTGCACTTTCAGCGGCTTCAGTTGTAGTACTTAGAGCCGGTTCAGACACAGGAGTAGACCTAGAACTAGTAGTATTCAGGCCTGGAGAAGAACCAGCTTTTCCATTGGCAGTGATTGTACCAGACGGGCTAGAAACCCGGGCAGGTTTGTTGGCCACAAATGAAGCAGCACTTGGATTGTATCCATTGACTGTGGTGGTGTTATTGCCTGCGTTATGATTATTATTCCTGGACTTGTATGGTGCAACTCTGCAGGGGAACCCATCCACCAACACCGGCCGCTTAGGGTCGGCAGCAGCCGCAGCAGCAGCAATTGCCTGCTGCGCGTCGCTTCTGCTATTAAAAGTCACCGAGCCGTGCCCGAGCGAAGTCCTGGCAATGGAGTCTCTGGCAACACGGGTAAACCTCACTTGGCCGAACCTTGAAAACGCCTTGAACAGATGCACCTCAGTAATGTGTGGGCGAAGCTCTCCCACGAAGATCATACAGCCCGTATCCACAATTTTCCTCGGTGGTTCTTGTTCTGCAGGACCCGTTTTGTCGTTTGGGAGTTCCTCATGAGTCGTTGGCTGATGCTGATCTGACAAGGCAGCAGCAGCAGCAGCACCAGCGGCACCATCATCATCGCCAGCACAAGCATCATCATCATCACCGCCTACTTCCTTGCTGTCACTTACTTCAGCAGTCTGTTCCTTGGGTTGTGAAACTTTGTCCTGTGTATCTTCTGGTTGTGTGACTGTCCGAGAGCTCTCGTTCTCCTGGCTCTGCCGAGATGTTGGTTCGATATTCGTGTCACCAGCATCGCCTGCAGAAAGAGCATCGTCACGCGCTGGCGACACCTCAATTATCTCCTCGTCCATTTCTGTGAATCTTCCTCAGAAGAAGCCCTGTAGTTTGGAAGGAACTGCGACGTGAGCAGAGAAAGAGAAAGGGAAAAAAAGTAAAAAAAAAACAATAACAAAGAAGAAAGGAAGCCCAAAAAAAAAAGTGAATACTAGCTCTAAGAATGTTTTAAGGAAGAAATGATGAGAGAGAAAAAAAAAGTGGAGAGTCTCTCTATAGCGCTCACACTTCTTTCCCCTTAGCAAAAAGTGTTCAGTTTTATTCTTAGCATCTCCTCGCCGCAGCGCGCGTGGAAAAGAAACTGCTTATGTAAACGTTTTATAGTTTTTTTTTTTTTTTTTTCTCTCAGCTTTTAGTTTTTTACTATTGGTCTTTTTTTATACTTTTAGTTTATTTATAAAATTTCACACGTCTCATGTTTGTAGTTCTGAATCTATGCAGATATATGGCTGTATACATGTGGGCGTTTGGAGGGCTTGTAGAATCAAAAGAACAAGGAGATATATCAAAGGCTTAATTTCAGGGGTGCGTTGAGGTTCTCTGATCTGTTGAAATATTGAATATTGAATATTTCCTCTGTTCCTGGTGGACCTGGTACCCTGTGTTATTGGTTCTTTATAGATGAATTGAGGCTCCAATGAGACCTCCGTGCATGGGCAAACTTTGTGCTCCTGCCGTTTTTTTTTTTTTTTGCTTCTTCTTCCAGTTGGACTTTTCGGAGGTTAATTGGCATAGCTGGAGAGACTATGAGAATTACAAGCTCGAGGCGGAGTCTCCAAATGTCTTACTTTAAAGAGCCTAGAATTACTTCTACGTTTTACTATAAAACAACTGTATAGAGCTGTGTATGGTCGCTATCCATACGTGAGACTGGTATAACTCGCTAGCTCATCTCTTTGAGTTACTCGCGGTTCGCAAAAGACTCGCGGTCGTCTCACGTAAAAGAAAACATATTGCATTCTCTCTCTGGCGCTGTGTGGTATAGCTGAGTGGGTTCTCTTACCCATTTGAGTTCACTGAGATGGCTGTATGGGCGGTATATCTTAACCCCCTTTTCTTTCTGTTTCAGGAAGGAAGAAAGTGCAGGAAAAAGACGTACAGTGGAAAACTTAAAGAATCCTCAACGAGATACCAGCACTTCTGACATGAAGTATTATACATGTATACATAGTCAACTACTAGCATCAACTAATGAACCACCATCCCTTGGGTGCAGTGAATCATCATGATGACAGTTCGATGACTGTGCACCGTAATAAGCTTGTATATATAAGACAACTCAAGGTCGATTCACTCCAGACTCTCGACATTAATGATGCGGAAAACAGTCTACAACGCCATCACAAGCGCACAGCTGGACCTGGCTCGGGCATCAGGCTGGAACACCTCAAGATCGCTGTCAAAGACGTATCTATTTCGCGGGTTTCTTCCATCTTGGGTATGCTTTCATATTGTACATATACATCTACATACACGAATTGAATCTAATGTTACCAGGCTTTCCTGCAGCAAGTAGCCATGCATTCTCATTTGAAAGGACACCACCCGGAGATATTCAACGTAAGTGTGATTTTTGTTTCTCTTTGGGCACCGGACCATGCTAAGATTCTTAGTCTTATAACAAAGTCACAATTTCATTGTACACTCATGATATTGACGGGCTTTCAAACATGGACGCGGAAATGGCAGCCAAGTTTGACACTTTTGCATCAGCATTCAAACACTCCACTGAAAACGAAGACTAAATGTATCTCTGTACATGTGTATATATATTTGGATGACGGATCCAAGGCCTCTGGCGCCATAGGGTGATCTCATCGAATTACCGTGTCATGACTATATATAGTGTTTAGCTAGCTAAGTATATTTATTTGACAACACCAAGCTTTAATATTAGGCTCAAAATTCCAGCTGTTTAAACCACTGCAATGGCCTCGGCTATTTTCTTTTTGGATGCACAGGGCAAAACTCTGCTTGCGCGGAATTACCGAGGAGATATCCCCATGAGTGCAGCCGACAATTTCTCGCGGCTGCTTTTAGAAAGTAGCTCCGGGGGTTCTTCTGGTGTGCCATGCATGACGAGTGATGGAATCAACTATTTATACGTGGAGCACAATGATATTTATTTGCTGGCGGTGACAAAAAACAATTCGGATGCCATGTCAATACTGCTGTACTTGAGTCATGTTGTCACAGTTATGGAGCATTACTTCAATGAACTGCAAGAAGAATCAATACGAGACAATTTCGTGATTATTTATGAGCTGTTGGATGAAATGATGGATTTCGGCCACCCTCAAATCACTGACTACAAGATTTTACAAGAATATATTACCCAGGAATCACACCCCTCCGAGGCGTACTCTTCAACAGACGCAGCAGAGATTGCTTCTTCTGCAGTGGCCAGTGCAATTTCCTGGAGACCTACAAACATATACTACAAGAAGAATGAACTATTTTTGGATGTTATCGAGTCAGTAAATACCACAATTTCCAAGGACGGGAAAGTCCTAGATGCAGAAATCCTGGGGAAAGTTAATGCGAATGCTTACTTGTCAGGCATGCCCACTCTGAAGCTGGGATTGAACGATTTGGCGATAAAACGAGCTGATTCAAGTCGGCATGCTAAATATGTGGAGTTTGAAGACTTGAAGTTTCACACCTGTGTTGAGCTGGAAAGATTCGACGAGTCTAGGTCAATTTCGTTTGTGCCACCCGACGGGAAGTTTGAGCTCATGTCCTATCGTATCTCGAAATTCAAATCACGGCCGTTGTTTCTGCTGACTTCCGCTGAAATTCAAGTCAAGTCTAGAAGCAGAGTGATGGTCAATGTCTCCGTAAAAGGTCAGTTCAAAAAGAGGTCCGTGGCAAACCATGTGGAAATCATGATTCCCGTGCCCAATGATGCAGATACACCGAGATTCAAAGCTTCTCCCGGGTCAACTGTGGTCTATGCACCAGAAATTAACTGTCTTGTGTGGAAGTTTCGCGAGTTCCACGGTGGTAAGGAAATGGCAATGAAGGCAGAGCTACAACTGAGCTCAATAGAGTCAGACGAGGGACCAACTATTGGCGAACCCGGCAAGGACACTCTCCCATGGCAGCAAATGCCAATTAGAGTAAAGTTTGAAATTCCATACATGGCAGTATCTGGATTGCAGGTTCGATACCTGAAAATTAATGAGCCTCGTCTCAAATATCAAAGCTTACCCTGGGTCAGGTACTTGACAAAGTCAGGAGACTACTTTGTAAAAACTTAGCATACACACACACATACGTTTATTATTACAGATCCTGTTCCAGAGCAGAGATTATTTCTTTTTGTTTTGCCAAATATTTCTTATTTTGGGATATTCTGGCTTCCCATCTGCTATACAGCTGTGATTCGCTCTCAGAAATTGCAGTGCGACCTTGTGCAAAGGCTAGATCTCGGAAGTTGGCCATGATTTTCTGCCACTGCTGCTGTAGCCGTCTGAATCCAAGTACAAGCCCCAGACCAATAATGCCTCCCATGGAGTACATAGAATAGTCATAAAAAAAGTGCCCCAGTAATGGGAAAACTATGCAGGGTAGTTGCAGGCCAAATGCTACGGTCGAAACCAGTTTCAGTGCTCTGTTGTGAACCTCTAGTATTGGGTCACCTCGTAGAATGTCTTTGACTTTGGAGATTTCGCCAAAGTTTGTGGTGGAATTTTCACCCTGCAACGAATCTATCCGCCCCACCACGTATCCAAGCTCCTTATCTGCATTATTCAAGTACTGAGTACTGATAGTTTGATACAGCGTGTCATAAACATCGTCTACTCGGAAATATAACTTGTACCATGCAATATCTTTATAAGTTACTCTGTTAATGGCATCTAGAACTGGACCTTGAAGCTCCACGTGTGCATCTCTAGACCACTTGGCTTTGAACCGCTCGATTTCTTGGTCAGTCAGCTGTGATTCTTGGACAAACTCCTGACTTTGATTTTCCAGCTCGCGGCATGTCTCTAATATAGATTTTTTCAAAAGATGCTGATAATCCGTAGCGAAAAGTATCTTCCTGAGGGCATTTATGTTTGATTGATCAATTAGCCTCTCATACTCGCTAATATTTGAAGCGGATTCTTCAAGCAGCGAGTTCGCTTTACTTGATTGTGCAGAACTGATTCGCAAAACATCCGCTTGGTTTTGACTTGTTGAGATTTTTTCTTCGCTAGTATTGTCGTTGGCAGAATTGTCAATGACAACTAGTGATGGGAAGTGAGTTTGAGGAATGACCAAGTCGCTTAAGCTTGGGGATATCATCAAATGCAAGTGACAGGTTTCCCAGTGTCTTTTGGAGTCTTGTAGTTCCGACGGCCGGGTGCTCAGCTCTAAGAACTCCACTGGCTGCCCCTTGGACCACGCTGGGCGATTGTAGGGAACAGGATAGTCCACTATCGTATTAGAGATTTGCACATAATCAGGTTCCTCAGAATACCGCACAAGGGTATCCTTATTCAAGTTTCGAGATACAAACCCGTTGAACCAGGAATGATCATCTTGAAGAGGATCCTGCAGAACTTGTTCCAAAGCACCCTTGATTTCACTCCTCCGACCAGACCTGGTAGCAGGGAAGACCGCTACTCTCGGCGTGAACGTGGTATCCTTAGAGCATAGTAAGCTCACACGCGAATATAAATTATTTCTGTCTGGAAAAACCTGCCGAATGGCATTTTTCAACGACATGCTGGAGAGTACTCGTGAAGGGAAAGATCACGGAAAATCGCGAGTAATAAGCGGACCTATATAGTTCAGAGCTCGAATTTTTTTTTGTATTTTCTACAGAACCAGGTAATTTTCTGGTCAACTAATTCAAAAAAAAGAAGCACTTCTCAAAGACGTGAAACCACGAATGAAGTGTTATTGGAACTTCCAGCTGGGTTTCTTCAGCTCAAAGTATTCTCTCTCAAACGTCAATGCCCAAAAACCACCGAGCTTACATAAACGCTTTGATCGCGCACGCTCTTTAAACTTAAATATGTGTAAAGGCAGCTTGAGCAGTCGCCATCTGGCTATGAAATTAATTAGTAACTGGAGGCGACGGCACTGCCATCTTCCCTCTCTTTTTTCTAGTTTTTTTTTCTTCCAATTCACCTTTCACCTCAGTATCGCTCGAGTTACACGCAGTTCGGGAGTCTCAGCGTAAGTAGAAAACCCCAGAGAGCTGGAAGCTCCCACCGAGATTTGACTTTTTTGACATGTCCAAGGTTTCTTGGGGCAGAAGGAGAACGCGGTGATGTCATATAGATTAAAAACGTCATGAGCTCATGTCACGGAAAAACCGTTTAAGTTCTGACACCCAAAACCCAACCTTCGAGAAAGCCGGGCCTGGCGCATCACGAACCTTGTGGAGCTCACAGGTTTCCCTTCCCTTTCCTCCTCTGTTCCTTTGTGGCCTTTTTAATTTTTTTGGTTTCGTGCTCGTTATCTCTGTTTTAATTTGTGCTTCTCTTTATTTGGCTAACTTATATGCGTGATAGTATAGCAATCATACAATTTTAGGGTTTCGTGTATATATACACCTTTTTTTTTTATTTTTTTCATTTTCTGTTTTTGGATCTTTCATTTACTGAAACCAGACACCGTTTTACTTTTGGAACATCTACAGTATCTTACTGCTTTCTCCGGATTATAGAACGTCGCCAAAGGTGCTGGAGCTTTTGGCCTTATACCCATATTTCGTTCGTTCAGAAAATCGCTTTGCAGGGATACACCTCTTGCACGTTTCCGAAAAGTGGAAGCACTCGGAAGAGAGTACAACTAGGAGAGAACTTAGCAGCCCACTCTTTTTAACGCGAGACGGATAGTGAAAAACAAGTTTAGCACACACACTTATGAGCTCGGTATCTAAGATTGGAGGTGCCTCGCTGTCTGATGCAGTGAATGTGGCTACGATTAGTGGTCCTCCTGCAGCTGCGCTCTCGAGATCCACATTTGAGCTGGAACCCAATCCCTTCGAGCAGTCGTTTGCTTCCAATAGAAACTCCGTGAGCGGGAACTCGGCAGGGACAGTTTCGGAAGGAACTACACTCAGCAGTCAGCATTCAGCGCTCTCAAATCCAGCAAATGCACCCCACAACAATACTAGTACCAACGATAACCAGTCTCTAGCTGACCGGAGAAATTTCCTTCCTCCACTGGCTCAACTTGCATCTCCGTCTTCGCTTCTCACTGGAACGCCGAATGGCGGCATCAGTGGGATTAATGTGTGGGCAGATAGTCTACGCGAGGGACCTTTGTCCCCGGCAATGCTCCAGGGGCCTCAGTCAAACCACGGCACTAGTGGCAACACCCCACAGGGGGAGCTTTACTTAGGGTTGCTGCGCAACCAGAACGAGTCGAGGCTACGCACGGGGCTCACGCCTGGCGGAAGTGGCTCAATGTTCCCTACTCCTGGCCCAACGACAGATGCTATATTGGGATTAGCTGATTCAGCATTGTTGCCGAATGGTGTTGTCACCACATCATCACCAGGGGGACCTCTTCCCCTGGCTCAGATACCCGGCGGTAGTTATGGTGTCCCAACAAGACCAATGAGTGGAAACGGTGTTGCTGCTTCCTTGGACAGCCAATTGGATGCTAATGTTACATCTGGAGTGGTGGTGGCTAACGACCAGAACGTGCCAATAACAACGGCACCAACTGCACTACCAGCAGCAGCAGCAGCACCAACAACAACAATAGATAATGACGGAAATGGTACGGCCAAGGACAACCAACGAGGAGAGTTTCGAACTTTCCGTGTAGTAGATAACAAAAAGAAGCCTACACAGATTAAATCAGATGACGATGCGGCAAATGGTCTGTATCTGCTGAGCCAAAGCAGTAACCTGAATAAAAACGACCACCACCAGCACCACAACAGCAATAATGATCATAACGATAATAACAATAATAGCATTCGCACGCGAGATAACAACCATCAGAACGGGGGAGTCAAAAGAGAGGCATACGATGACGAAACAGAAAACAACTACAATAACAGCTCTAAGAAGAAGAAAGTAGGGTCGAAAATTGACGCTGAGAACGCAAATGGCAAACAGCAGCCTAGGAAACCTCGCAAGCGGGTCACAGGAAGCAAGAACATAGAAGATGAGGGTAAAAGACAACAGTTTTTGGAACGAAACCGTGTGGCCGCTTTGAAGTGTAGACAACGGAAAAAGGAATGGTTAAGTGACCTCCAAGTAAAAGTTCGAGATACCGAAGACGAAAATAGAACTCTCAAAGAGCAAGTGGCCGCTTTGACAGAGCAAGTCATGCAACTGAAGACTTTGTTGGTGCAAAGAGAAAGCGGCATCAATCCTGGAATACCCGCAACCAATGGCCAAATTCTAACAACTTCTCAACCTGCCGCTGTTTATAATATGGCTCCGGTCAAGGGCTATGATCTTGGACGGCCGAATGGTGCTTGATTTCGACTCACCTTCAATGTCTCTTTTTCAGAATACTTGCATTTTTATCGTCTTTTGACACTTAGCTTAACGAATTTACGTCTCATGATATATCTTGTAGTTGAAATACATACTTCACAGATATAATTGAGATCCGCGCCAGCGAAGATCTCGATCTAATTTTATATATGACATATATAGAGATCTCCAGAGTTTTTGGCACTCTGAAATTTTCAGCTTCGAGATATCAGCACCTAAACCTATGTCGCGGCGGGTTGGTGAGGATTCGTCTTCTGATGGTGATGATGATTTTGTGGGTCCATCTATACCGGGACAAGATGTAGCTGATGGGAGTGACAAACGCGGCAAGTCTGCACAAGCTAAAAAGCGGAGAAAGCTGGATTCTCAAAAAGTGTACCTAAACAACATACCCAACTCAGAGCGATACGTTGAATCCTTTATGCATAAAGATATTGTCACAGTTGTGGCCGTACAGCCGTACGTGGAGACACACTTGGTCAAAAAGAATGCGTTTGCTACTGGGAATGAGGTTTCTTCATCTGGGTTTGTAATTACTGGGTCTAATGACGGGATATTGAAGTTCTGGAAAAAGAAGCGAAAGCCACAAAAGGACGACGATAAAGAGCCGCAGATTGAATTTGTGAAACAGTACTTGGCACATCCGAAAAAGCCAATAGTGCAAATTTTGTTCTCACAAAATGGACTATATTTGGCAACGATATCTACTGACCAAACAATAAAGATATTCGACGTGGCTAACTTCGACATGATCAATATTTTGAGACTGGATTTTCATCCTAGGGCTGCATGCTGGGTCAACCAGGGCTCAGGTGGCAATGGTCTGCTAGTGGTTTCAGATACCAAATCCTCAAATATTCGCATCTATGATCCATGGGAGGATAGTAGTGATGTTTCCGAGCCATTGCATTGTATAGGAGATAAACACAAGCAGACAGTGATAAGCATGGCTTATAATGCGAAATACGACTGTATTATATCAAGTGACATGATTGGAATGATTGAGTATTGGAGACCTAGTGGGAATTTTGAAAAACCCGACACTGTGTTTGAGCTTAAAAGCTCTACTAATTTGTACGATTTCAGAAAATCCTACACCAGACCTACAAATTTGAGAATTTCCCCTGATGGGTCAAGGTTTGTAGCGTTTTCATTGCCAGATAGGAAAATCAGTCTTTTCAATTTTGTCACGGGCAAGAAATTGAGAGAGTATGACGAAAGCATGCAGACCACACGAGAAATGCAGAAATTTGGCACCAGTGTTTATCAGCCTACCGAAGCAGATTTCAACCGACGCTTAGCAATAGAGGCAGAAATTGATGCTGACAAGCAGATCCTGGAAAGATACCAGTCGGTGATTTTTGATAGGTCCGGGAACTTTATTCTGTATCCTACTCTACTGGGTATCAAAGTTGTAAACATCTTGACGAATTCATGTGTCTTGATTTTAGGCAAAAAGGAGAACGTTAGGTTTCTGGGACTGGAGCTATACCAGGATAGTGCTTTGGGCCATCTGGGAGAACCACCAGAGAACCCAATTCTCTTTGCTACTGGGTTCCAAAAACCCAGGTTCTATTTATTTACAAAGACTGATAGTAATGGCGAAAATGACGAAAGAGGAGACACCACTGAGCTGCTCGAATCGCGAGATATAATGAACGATACTAGTGCGCTGGAAAAATCAAAGCGAGCTACTGAATCTGACAAAAGGAAGAAAATTGAAACTGGGACTGTGGTCACTCTCCATACATCTCTGGGAGATATTCAACTTGAGCTGGCCCCGCGAATTGCTCCACTCGCAGTGGAGAATTTTGTAACTCATTGCAAGAACGGCTACTACAATGATTTAACATTCCACCGAGTGATTAAGAACTTCATGATCCAGGGAGGTGATCCCAAGGGTGACGGAACAGGTGGAGAGAGTATCTGGGGTAAAAATTTCAGGGATGAGTTCAGTCCCGAGCTGAGACACGATAGACCTTTCAGATTGTCAATGGCCAACGCAGGCAAGGACACAAACGGCTCGCAGTTTTTCATTACAACAGCAAAAACCCCCTGGCTGGATGATAAACACACTATTTTTGGCTGGGTATCCTCTGGGATCGATACTGTCAAGGATATAGCGAACCTAAAGGTTAGCCGGAAAACAGACACTCCCTTGGAACCGCCAAAAATTATTTCTGTATCTATTTCTACTCCTCGGAAACTGTAAAAATTATAGATCTAGTGCACATGTGAGTACCAATGGTAACTATAGTTTAAATTAATTGTCTGACATTTCTTCAGCCTTATGAAGCGATGAGCTCACGGAGAAGTCAGTTAAATTTAATTATAACCACCACACTGAATATTTTCTGCAACGAGCCGATCGACAACGCTGGTGGTGCGCACCATAATCTCCCGCAACAGCAATATTGTTCAAGGCTTGGCTCAATATTTAAATTTTTTTTTTCTTGCTTTATAAACTACGCCAGGGGTTATTGCTAGAGGTGGATTTTACAGAGTGTAGCTTAAATGTACGCTTTTGGTTTTGGCTGTTTCTGAAATCTTCAGCTGTATCTTCATCCAAGTTTACACAGAGAGATCTCAGGGTTGAAGAGAGATTGAAGTACAGGCCTAGAGGGAACAATGGACACACCTGCAAATGACGTGAATTACAGAGATGAAAGTGTAACTCCTTATTTTGAGGACAGTTCCACAACAGATTCCCCGCTGGCATTATGGCCGCACTTGGCTGTGAACAGCAAACGTATAAGCAATAGGAGGCACAGTAGCAAGGAATTACCGTCCAAGAATGATATCTACGGAGACGGAGTTTACCGCATACAATCCAAAGCGTTGTCGTTGATGTCGTCGTTATCTAGAAAGCCATTGACTCGAGAGGCAGCGGGATCAAGTGCTGCTGACGACTTTGCTGCGGTTCGTAACGACGCGGATAAATCAAAGGAAGAAGGGGAATCTTGGATGAACCGTTTGAAGGGCAAGCCGCAGCCGAAAAATCTGGCTAATGGTCTAGAAACAGCTACTAAAATAGCACTTGCACCAGAAAAATCTCCCTCTACTGCTACTGCTGCTGCTAAAGGCGCGGTACCTGACATTTTGATTAGAAACGAAGGATTGATAACTGATGAGCTGGTCAAGTCAGGCGCAGTAATGGAGGTTGCGGTTGAGAATCAGAGAGGGTCATTTATAATAGGATACCCGGTATTTGCTGCTAATTTATTTCCATTAGACCCCTCGGAATGGACCTCAATCGAAGGGTATACTATTGCCGACGGACTTTCAGACGCATCTCTACCAGATGAGACGTGGAAATGGCTGTGGAGAAGATGGTACGTTGACATGTCAGGAGATGTCGACGACCAAGGCTGGTGCTACTCATGGAGGTTTGGGTCAGACCACTGGCACGGTGAGCATTTGTGGTTCAGGTCGTTTGTACGCAGACGTGTCTGGAAGAGAGTACGAGTGAAACTCTCGCCCAAGGAATTACAAAGTAATCAGCAGTTTAACAAAATGAACGGGGAGGCTGGCCTCCCTCTATTAGACACAACAAGCACAAGTGGCACGAGTAACATGGACTCAAGTAGTCAGATGTCAAAGAGCTTTATAGAACTGAGAAGAGGCGAGCCCAGTAACCGGATGCAGCTCGACAGTATCGGTGGGGGGAAAATGGTGTCGATATCAGAAGATACAACCCCGGTCGACTCACTACTTAAAAAAATTGCAGACTGTCGCATTGACAGAGAACGTACCTCTGCATTACAAGAATTCTTAACCACTTGTCCAGCGGAAGAAGTTAGTCTCGACAATCTTCTGCCGGATGTCATCACTGCTGTATTGGACTCGATGCTGTTCACGGATTCACGGATAGTTTTGCTACGCGGGCTGGAGGAGATTCTAAGAACGAAAACCTATGAGAGCAAAGCTGTTTCTGAGGATCATTTAGAGCTTATTGAGGGTGTCTCTAAGTACGTCAAACAAGTCTGTTCTCAAGCTGGTTACTACAGTGACAGCCAAGCAATGAGGAAAACTACTTCTGCAAAGAAGGGTAAATCCAAAGCATAACGCTCTTCAGCACAGCCTGCTACTTGTACCCTATAATTATTTTTTTCTCTTTTGCATATTCGATAAATTATTATCCTATCTGATGAATCTTTTGGTTGGATGTTTTTGTATAATATATTAATAAATGACATTGTTTCGTTTCACTCTTCTTTTCACCTTGCTTCAAATTGAACTTTACATATAACGTTAGCACTCAAATCCCCCCAAACAAAAACAAAAGTACTTCGAAGAATACAACTCACCCATTCGTCTTGTTCGCTCCTTGTATAAAACTCTGTGTCCGCATTCCTTGCATCGTACGGGGTCTCCCTTATTCAGTGTGACTTTGGATGCACAGTTAGCACAGATATATTTGACACCATAGTTTTTGTACACATTCATGCCCTGAGCAGCTGCGCTCAGCGAGCTTGCTGATGTTGGAGGCACAAACGAGTCTCTGTTCATATTTGATAATGAGACAAAAAGTGTATGAATTATAAGTTTTGTGTGATGCTGGGAAAAAAAATTTCAGATTTCTAAATTTTTTAATCTTTGCCTGGAGATCGTGATTGTGAAGATTACTATAGTAAGCTTAGCTAGTCGTGAGGTCAACGTTGTTTGAAATTTCCTTGCAAAATTCTGTGTAACAAACAATTGTTAACAACATACAAACTTACACTAAAAAATTTCACTGAAGATTATTATGATAAGCATATGGCCTTGCTAAATTGCTACTCAGTCGGAGGAAAAGCCTCTTTGACAAAATGTACTCTCATAAGACTATTACATTGCTCTGCCGTTCTGGGTCAAGAAGCTAGAGCGTTGTCGATACCGGAAATAGGACCCAATGTGAAGCTGGAACGACATTTTTATCGTGAGATGGACTACCTTGCCAGAACCGAGCGCAACTTATACCCAATGAAGGCTAACCAGCCGCGACCTCACCTGAAGGAAGTCACTAGCGTGGCCATTAAGGAGATCCTTGAGCTGCTGAATATTATCAGTACCCCAGAATCAATCAAGGGCGAAGGAGCAGCTCTTTTCAAGGAAATGAACAAAGTTGGTACTTACTTCAGGCCGTGTCTGCCTCCGGACTCTTGGACAAGTACGAAACAGCTGGCAGGATACGTTCGACGACTAGCAATGAAAAGATATGTGCATCCGGTATACATCTCAGGTAACGAAATCAGCAACATGTTGAAGGAGATTCTGTACTTAAACAATACAAAGACTAAACCTTTTTTCACCACTGGTGCTTTTAATTGGGCGTTGATGTATTTTGGCAGGACATCAGAATTAAGAGCAGTAAGAGAGACTTTGGCGGACATGGATACTTGTGGGGTTGCCAAGACCGTAAAGACTTACAATATTGTATTGTTTTCATGTTACCGAAGGAATAATACCAAGCCATTGCTTTTTGCAATATCTATTTTGAATGAAATGAAAGCACGGGGGGTTTTCGCTGATGCTAATACATGGAATGCGATTCTAATGCTTATCAGGAATCCTGCTCTTCGTGCAGCTTTCTCGCAGCACATGAAGGACAAGGGAATAAGCATCAGTAAGGAAAACCATACAATCTTGTTCAATGATCAGCTACGGCGCGGGCCCGCAAGGAAATTCGACAGCATGGAATTGAACCTAAAACTAGAGCATTACAGTCGTACCAATCCTGATTTCGAACTTGATCTTGGTACCGTCAACCTACTAATAGCCAAGTTATTGTCATCCCAGGACAATTTAATTGAAGCGTTCAGTTTACTGAATAGGGCTATAAGCGAAACTGGAATAAAACCGCAGATTTCTACTTTTGTGTTATTCTCGAAGCATATTGCATCTCAACCCCAACCTAGAATGGACCATTTACTGGGCCTTTATGCATGGTTTGCCAGCAGGGTGGCAAACTTCAATCGAAACCATCCAGTAATTGAAAACATGCTCATACCAGCGAGCAAGCTGCAGTTTTTCCCGGGGAAAGCCATGTTTATCGAGTCGATGTACGTAGGGCTCAAAGTTACCCCAGAGAAGTTGTCAACAAAGGCAGCAGGAGCTTTGAGAAATGCATATATCGAGAGTTTGCATTATACAAAACAACTATCCGGAACCACTCCCACCACTACTCTACGGGTGCCTCCGCTATCTCGAGATTACAATGAACTAAACACTACGTGGCAAAATTACCTGGAAACGTTTTATTTATCTCCCGGTGAGAATTTCACACAAACTTATCATGCTAACAGCCCAGCGTTTCAGCAAGCTCTACAAGTGGGAGTGTCGTTAGAGCAACTAACCGGAATTGCACCAACTCCTGAGGAGAAGTATACTAAGGCAGCTGCGTCATACCCTCAATTTGCCAAGCTAGCTAAGGAAATCATTGATAAAGGCAGAGTAGCCAGTGAAGCATTGAAAAGAGAACATATCCAGGAAATGGGACCTAGGAAGTATTACCAAGAAAGTTACTTTGATAACTTGGACAAACATCCCCCATTGTTCACAAAATCCGAATTGCAGAAACTCAGTTCTTTACAACTATCTATTTAAGCTTTAATATGTATATATATATATCAAATTCGGAATACTAAGCACCCAATCCTTTGACAACCTCTTCATGGAGCGCTTTCTCCTCTTTGATCTCGCTAGTGGTCACCACAGTTCGTAAATCTCCAATGATATCTCTAGTTTTGCCAAAATACACCTCGCTCAGCAAGTTACGCAACTTAGTCTCAACCTCTTCCACCAGGGAACCAATATTGGCGACATGCGATTGTTCATCCTTGGTCTGCAACGACCTTTCAGTTTGACGAGTTAGATGCCCACTCAGATCCAAATCGCCCAAGACACCGTCTTTACTGACAAAGTCTAGCATAACGGTTGAGGTCAATCGGTAAGTCGAGTTTCTTCTGCCATTGGTTTCAACCTCAAAAACATGTATGCTATCCCAAGTACCAGTTTCTGTACCTCTTCTCTCCGAGTCTATAAGCAGTTAGTACCCATGTCCGGGTCGGGTTTTTTATACTAGTCACATATGCTGACTTACCTTTCTTGAACAACGCTACACCGGCAAACCCGTCATCCTGATCCCACAGATAAACACTGGATATACCACCTTCGTAGTACAAGTCTCTGTACACGTCGAAGGAATCATTAGCCAAAATTTCCAACTCTCTGATAGCTTTGCTAGGCTGCGGCCCGTCACTGATATAAGGCTCGTACTCGGAACTCCAGGGAGACCTATAACTATCTCCGTCACGGTTATAATCGCAAGCGAGATACTTCCTCTTAGATTTAGCACAGACCATGACCTTCAACGGCTGGTCTACTGAAGATAGCAGATCTTCAGCAATAGAAGGTGATAACTTGCATAGCTTGTTTAGGTTCTCTGAAGTGTTTCTTGGGTTTAGCCGTCTCAAAAGATCCAAAGATGCATCAAAGGGGTCTTCAGCGCTCTGTATTCATCACCAGTCAGAACAAAAGCCACGAAGTGCATTGAACAGTTCCGTACTTACCATTGTAATTGTCGAATGGAGGTTGGTCGGTTGGTGCGCACGTAAAAAGCTCCTGGTTGAACTTGGTGTTTCTGGTGTTTTCGATCTTGGGTCGACCTGGCTGATCGCTCTCCCCACTAATTAATACACTGGGTCTCTCTCTCGAGATCTTCTTCATTGCTGATAACCTAACGCCTCCCCTCCCCGACCTTTGCTTCAAGTCAAAGATATAAAAATCATAAATTATGAGCAGGGCTGGAGGAAACTCCGTGCGGATGGTGCTTACTATCTGTCTAATTGTTGCTTCATGTTTGTTGAATGTGTTTGCAGCAATCACTGATATTCACGAGCCCGGTCGTTGTGCCATATATGGAGATGTGAGTACTTTACTTGTTTTGTTTTGTTGTGCACTTGAGGCGCTAGTTCTCTAACTTGTTGTTTTAGTGTGGGAAGAAGTCATTATTTGGATCAGAGCTTCCCTGTCCGTCGAATTCCCAGGCTGCTGACTTGGATGAAGACTCAAGGTCTCTGCTAGTGGAATTATGTGGGGATGCCTACGCGGAGGGACCATTATGCTGCACTGGAAGTCAAGTTGATAGCTTGAAAACTAATTTACAGAAAGCAGAAAATCTGATAGCTTCATGTCCAGCATGCAAGCAGAACTTCTTTGCGCTGTTCTGTCGTTTCACATGTTCGCCAGATCAATCTTTATTTGTGAACGTTACTGAGACCGGTACGTCCAAGACCGGCAAGGATATAGTGACTGAGCTGGACCAGTTTGTTGATCCGGGGTTTGCCAGTACTTTGTATGATTCTTGTAAAGAGGTCAAGTTTTCTGCAACAAATGGATATGCCATGGACCTGATTGGCGGAGGGGCCAAGAACTACAAGGAGTTCTTGAAGTTCTTGGGGGATGAAAAGCCATTGCTTGGCGGATCACCATTCCAAATCAATTTTAAGTGGGAAGACGAGCTACAAGATGGAATTCCAAAAGATATTATACCCAGCAATGGACCTGTCTATCAGTGCAGTGATGAAGAATATAAGTGTGCTTGCACTGATTGTTCGAACTCGTGTCCTGAGCTCGAACAACTACCAAGTGGGAGAGGTTGCTACGTGGGAACACTGCCGTGTTTGTCGTTTGCTGTTATAATGGTATACATTGGCTGGACAGGCATACTGGTGATCTTGTACGTTGCTGTGATTGCCTGGAAAAACAAGAGCTCTGCGTTATTTGTTGCAGAACCCTTTGAAGAGGATGATGACGAGCAAGAAGCACTACGATCTGGGAATGTATTTGGTTACAACTATGCAGAGGTTTTCACCAGAGAAGGTCTGGGTTTCAGAAACTGTAATACTTTGTCACCTCCATATAAGTTGAATACGGGGTTACAGCGATGTTTTGGAGGATTGGCGTATTTCTGTGCAAAATTTCCAGCAATTGTAATTGGTACCTCAGTTTTCATTGTTGGATTACTGTCTCTTGGCTTGTTTAATATTCAACTCGAGCTCAGTCCTGTCAAGTTATGGGTAAGTCCGACCAGTACCGAGTTTTTACAGAAGCAATACTTTGATGAAAACTTTGGCCCCTTTTATCGAGCGGAGCAAGTTTATCTGGTAAATGACACTGGACCGATCTTGTATGACTTTGATACGGTGGAATGGTGGTTTGACGTTGAAAAAAGAGTTGGCGAGTTGAAATCAAGGAATTATGATGTGAAGTTGAGTGATGTATGTTTCAATCCCTTGGGTGACGCTTGTGTTGTGCAGTCATTTACTCAATATTTTGGTGGGAATAGCGCCGGGTTGACTGATTCAAATTATAAATCCAAGATTCAGAGCTGTGCTTCTACTCCTGTGAACTGCTTGCCACCATTTCAGCAACCATTGAAAAAGGAGCTGCTGTTTGGAGGCTATAATCAGAGCATCGGCAGTGTTTTGCCATCCAAGGCTTTGATTATAACATGGGTGGTGATGAATTTTGAGGAAGATACCGATGAGATTAAGTTTGCTATTGATTGGGAAGAAGAGCTAGAATCATTTTTCAAAACTGTGCAAGCAGAAGCACAATTAAAGGGACTAAGGCTGAGTTTTAACACTGAGATCTCGCTTGAAAAGGAGCTTAATAAATCCAGCAACACTGATGGCAAAATTATTGTCTTGTCTTACTTGTTTATGTTCATTTATGCCTCGTTATCTTTGGGTGGTGTTGTTCCAGGGCTTGGTGGGCTTGACTCGCTAGTGAAAACCAAGTTTTCTCTGGGGTCAACTGGTATTGCTATCGTACTTTTATCGGTGATGGCATCAGTTGGTGTTTTTGCGTCTCTGGGTATCAAGGCTACTCTAATCATTGCTGAAGTAATTCCATTTATGGTCTTAGCAGTTGGAGTGGATAATATATTTTTAATGACACATGAGTTATCTAACGTGTGTGATTCTTTTCCTAACGACTCAGTCGAAGAAAAAGTATCCAAGGCTATTGGGAACATTGGACCTAGTATCTTGGTTTCTGCAATCTGCGAGACATTGTGTTTCAGCCTGGGTGCTATTGTAGCTATGCCTGCAGTACGCAACTTTGCCATATATTCAGCAGGAGCGGTATTGTTCAATTCCATCTTACAAATGACGATGTTTGTGTCTATGCTAAGTTTGGATTTGAGACGTACTGAAGATAACCGAGTTGATTGTGTTCCATTTATTAAGCTGAGAAACAAACAAGCCTCATTTGTCTCTGGATCATGGTGGGCTGCTCAGTTCATGGGCGCCCGAGAGAATTCTAACATTACTACTTCAAGTCCTTCAACTACTGCAGCTGCGGATAACACTTCAAACTCTCGATTCACGTTCAATGAATCTTTGATTCAACGGATAATCAGGCTGAGATATGCTCCGTTTTTACTTAAGCGTGAAGTGAAGATGGCAATTGTGGGTATTTTTTTCACCTGGGTCTCCATCTCCATTGCTCTCTTACCTCGAATCGAGCTAGGTCTTGACCAAAGACTAGCTGTCCCTAGTGATAGCTACCTTGTGACTTACTTTGATGACCTGTACGAGTATCTCGGAACTGGGCCCCCAGTTTATTTTGTTACTCATGACTACGACAATATCACGCAAAGAGAAGGACAACAGAAGTTATGTGGACGGTTCACTACCTGTGACGAGTATTCACTCATGAACATTGTCGAACAGGAAAGAAAGCGGTCGCAGCAGTCCTTTATCCAGGATCCCGCTGCTAGTTGGATTGATGATTTCCTAATTTGGCTTAACCCAGACCTGGATGAATGTTGTCTTGTTAAGAAATCAGATTCTACACAATTCTGTGACCCTAATAACTCGCCCACGAGACTGTGCACTCCATGCTACGCCGATAAAAACTGGGACATCTCAATGAACGGGTTCCCTGAAGGTGAAGACTTCATTAGCTATTTCCACCAATGGATAAACTCACCCTCGGATCCATGTCCGCTAGGCGGCAAAGCACCATACAGCACCAGTGTTGTTGCAGACTACGACAAAAATATTATCAAGACAAGCTCATTCCGGTCTCAGCATTCAGCACTAAAGTCTCAAAGCGATTTCATCAATGCCTACAAGTCAGCCAAGAGGATTGCTAACGAGATAACCACCAAAACTGGGGTCCCAACATTTGCATACTCTAATTTCTACATTTATTTTGCGCAGTACTTGACCATCTTACATGATACATTTTCATTACTGGGCGGAGCGCTTGCGGCTATATTTGTGATTTCCACAATTGCCCTAGGATCCTTGCGTACTTCTTTAGTTCTCATCTTGACCGTGGCTATGATTTTGTGTAATATTGGTGGGTTCATGGCTCTTTTCGGTATCAGTCTCAACGCGGTCAGTTTGGTCAATTTGGTCATTTGTGTCGGGCTGGCAGTGGAGTTTTGTATCCATATTGCTCGTGCTTTCACTTTTATATCCAGCACGAGCGTGGTAGCTGGTATGGGCAGGCCCATGTCTGAATTACTACTGCAACAAAGAAGGGGTGGGAGACTACCTACAGGATTTCCAACAGACGACCCAGCAGCTGCTTCCAGTAGTAGCAAAATTAACGTGCCATCGAGCAAAAATCTCCGTGCTTTCGCGGCATTGACAGGCGTAGGAGGCTCAGTGTTTGGAGGTATCGCGCTCACGAAACTTATTGGCGTGACAGTACTAGCTTTCACCAGCTCAAAGATCTTTGACGTTTACTATTTCCGAATGTGGCTGGCTCTGGTTATCGTTGCTACTACCCATAGCTTGATTTGGCTCCCAGTAGCTCTATCATACGCTGGTGGAGGAGGGTACGTGGTTAACCAGCGAGACGGTGACACAAGTGTTGCAGGAGAACTAGCGGCAAGACTATACGGCGACTCAATTGAAGAGCATTATTATGACAATTTCGAGGACGACGAGTAAAAGTTAGTCTTTGCCATAATTTATAGTTGGAGCTGATAGTAATATTAAAAGCTTATTTATATACACATCGCGATATCGCTAGCTATATAATCTTGACTTTATAAATGATCTCCACAAAATCATGATTAGAGAAATCAAGTCTCTGCGGACGCAAGTCACTGCTTCCACGGGGGCTATGAAATGGTCCGAGGATGGTCAATTAGCTTTGATTTCAGGGCCTCAGGTTATGATATTTGTAAGACTTTCTTGACTTCATTTCGGTACCTTTTCTTGGGCGTTTCTCTGCTTTGGTTCTAACAATTATTAGACACCCTCGGTAGCAAAGTCCAACGAGGACCATCCTAAACCTGACGAGTTATATGACACTACATGTACAGTCTCGCTAGAAGGGAAGAATACCCCCTGGGATTTAGGTATGTTTTGACGCTGACTTTTTATTCTTTTTTTCCTTTTTTTTTTTTTTTGGCGTTTATCACAAAAGTCTAACTTGACCAGAGGGAGTCACTGATGCAGTTTTCTCCATGGGAATATCTACTACGGATTATGTTATTACTGATATATGCTGGTCTCCTACAGGTATTTCATTTCGTCGAGGGTATGTTTTATTTCATTACTATATTAGTATTATTCTCAGGTTCAAACTTCTAATGATAAGACCACTCCTTGCATGTTTGACTTCTCGAAATGAGGTACTCATCTATAGTCCCCTAGGAAACCCTGGAGTTGCTTCATGGGACGTGAAGTACAACATCACTGCCAAACTTATTACAGATTTTGGGGTTACTACTGGTGAACATTTGGGCAAGGCTTTCAAGGATATACAAGAAGTTATGGTGCATAGTTTTGCATGGTCAGGTATTTGCGGAGGCTATGCAACTTCATCAAAGTCCTCTGAGGACAGCTTTGATGACATGTGGGGTACTTCCTTTTTTGCCATGGGTACTGAGACCGGGCGAGTGCTTATTTATAAAATCGGACATGAGGATCCGCCAGAATATATGGGTAGCATTGATGCCGGGGGGAAATGTACCAGTAGCGTTGAATGGTCTAAATGGGCCATTGTGGCTAAGGACCAGGAACAGAAGCTTACGCGCTACAGTGCATTCTTGTCAATATCTAACCCTGCAAATGCGTTAATTTGTTACACTGTTTATTGCGATATCAGCAATACCACCGGTGATGTCAAAATCACCGTCTCACCAAACCGGCAAGAGCTTTTGGGTGATTCGCGGTTCTATTTATCTGCACAGAAATGGCAAACCAGCAGAGATGGCTCGGTTATGCTATTATCAGCATACCGATCTTTTAACTTGCATTTATTTATTCTCAAGCCTGGAAGTGCCTCTATTGTCAATGCTTCTAAAACATACACCAGCTTCACCTCTGTTTGTTCTGGTATCATTGCCCAGGATATCTCTACGGGGTCAGCCACGCCAGGTAAGTTCAGGGTGTTGGCGGTATCGTGTAAAGGTGAGGTTAGTAGTTGCGACCTGGCGGTGTGTGACCCGGAGAGCACCACTGCAGAGAAATTCAATGTTGCGCAAAAAAACAAAACAAAGCAAAAAACAAGCGGAATATCAAGTGACTCACCCTTGGCTGATTCCGAGTTTGAAAATCGAGTAGCCATGTTTGTGGTTGACCGCAAAAAGCAAGCGGCCTCCTCGTCTACTGATTTCTCAGATGTTGTAAGCAGCGGAACCAGCAGTGTTATTGAGTTTCAATGTTTTGGCGCCGATATACATCATCATGGTCGCTACTTGGCTTTAGCCTATATGCTATACCCCGGTAACCGTTTACGGTTCCCGTTGAAATCGCAGCTATCATGTCGAATTGGATTTATCCCGTTATTAGATGCGCAAAAGTTCAAGCTGGAGGCGTACCCTATATGGGACGGATCAAGTCTCAGCACATGGTGGGAGATCAAGGCGCTGATGAAATCGCTTCGAAAGGGCCAGCGTGCTGAACAGTTCAAGAAACTTGTCCAGGACTTTCAATCTTCAGTGGTTATGCCCACCGTCGAGTCGTGTATCATGGAGGGTAGCAGCAGTGGTGGCAGCGGTGGCAGCGGTGGCAGCGGCGGTGTCAAAGCTAAAGACACTCCGTTGAGCAAAATTCTTGAACGGATTTTTTACCAGTATGAGAGTTTTGACTGTTTAAGGTTACTGGCCCATCTGGGTGCAGACGACTATCATATCATGATACTCAAGATACTGGCTACCTGCGTTTTATCCTTTGTGCGGACTAGCCCTAATATTGTGACTACAGACGTGGACCGGGCTATTTTATTTGGATATAACCACTTGGCAGAACCTTTGCTTCGTTACGGCGGCGGCAGTGGTACCGGAGAAGAAAAGGCAGAAGAAGAAGAAAAGGCAGAAAACGAGGGCGTGTCGCAGGTTATCACGATCCAATCACCGTTTATCGAAGAGCAATTCGATTTCTCACAGGTGCCTAGTGGCAGCACAGAGGATCATAATGCCCTTACTCGTCGTTCTACGACCGGTGGAGATGTGGTTACCAGTATCCGGTCAGAAAGCTCGTCGTATCTGTGGAAACGATGCAGTGTGACTTTATTACCACTAACGTCAATGGATAACTTGACCTGCAGTGGATGTTTTCGGAAAATTATCAAAATGGGCACGCTGCATGGTTGCGGTGACTTGTGTAGGTCTATACTCGAGTGTCTTGAAGTTTGTATTTATTGCGGCGGAAGATATTATGACCGTCAGCTGGATTGAGAAGAGAGAGGAAAAAAGGGGATTATTTATTATATACGACTCTAGAATGCTAGGATTTTTTTTTCTTTTTTTTGTTGAACTGTTCTGTTTCTTAAATTTTTTTTTTTTCAGCCATTACTCTAACTCGTCGTCTGTATCCAGTCTTGTCCTCATAATCCGTAACTGATCAAGCAAAGTCTGCTTGCGAATCCTTACTACCGTGTTGAGATTTATCTGGAACCTCTTGAATCGTTTATATCCGCGCTGCAATATTTGCTGGGGGGTTCTGATCCCTGCCGAAAGTCTCAGCATGCCAGGTTCTCTCGAGTCATACTCGCCAGTCAAAGAACCCCACGAAAGTATGGTACCTCTACTTATACGTATGGGCGACACTTGGTTGTTCTGCGGCGGGTTCCACAGTACCAAGATGGCAGCAATGGCAGTTGTCACCAGAGTATCTTTATCCACTGCGCGGGTATTATAGGTGATTTCATAGTCCAGGTTATGTAAATGTAACTTTTTCACTATCGCTACCACGTTTGCCTTTGCATCCTTGGGAGTGGTCGTGTTGCTTGAAAGTAGTTCCAATTGCATGGTTTCTCTGGTCCAGCTCAAGATCATGTTATTCCCCTTGACCCCGTTGTAGGCAAACTGCAACGCTTCTCCTCCTCCTCCATTTGAGTCTGAGCTGATGCGGAATCTACCAGGAACGCTGTGTCTGAGTGGAGTCACTGCACATCCTCGACGGTTGCCAAACTCGATATACGAAGCAGGCACAGCCCAGGAGGGCAGCATCAGCAATATCATTGCAGTCAAAGACGCATCAGGTATACTAACCGTTCCGACGGGTGTGCGTTTTTCAGTAACCACTGTCCATTTTTTGAACCTACGAAATAGTGCCCCCGTGGCACGACGATGACGCCGTTCAACCGCATACAAAGGGTCACCGGTCTTACTATCAAATACATTGATCGTGGTATTAGGATGGAGTGTATCTTGGGTGATTCGAATACTTCCCTTGAATGTCCCGCCAAACCCGGTATTACTAGATCCTTCTTCCACGGTACTGTCGCTGTCGCTGCGGTTGATGGTACTGTTTATCTCGGGTATTTCTGAGTCTTTCAACTTTTTGTTGTTCTTAGCTTTGGTAGCAGCTGCACTAGCTGCTTGCCTTCTTCTGCGCGCTTTCGCGTACTTTCGCGACCCCAGGGCAATCACCGCCGAGGAAAGCGCTGTCACGGCTGCAGCTGATGCAGAAGCAGCAAGAGTTCCGCCGCCACCGCCGCCTTGTATTGAAAACATGGAGCTATAATTGTGAGGGTATACTTTGAACGCAAGGTATTTAGGCACCAGTGCACCGTAAAAAAATCAAGAAATCTGAATATGGAGCCTGTAGATTTCCTGGAGATTTGACAATTAAAGTTTACTATTCGTTAACTTTTAAGCGCGCCTTTCAACTTGAAGTCCTTTTTTTTTTTTTTTGCCTTTCTTTCTTTCGAAATTATCATAAATGTATTAGTATTATTAAATATAATGCAACGGAGGGGGGGGGGGATATTCACTTATATGTTTATAGCATAAACTTCGTTAGTTGTGGGGTTTTGTTTTCTTTTTTTTTTTAAATTTTTTTTCTTGTTTTTTTTTTCTCTATTCATTCTTCATATCCCTCAGGTGCATGGAGCTGGTGGTCTTCAGGAACTCTGATGCGTTTATCATACCATTTCTTCCATTCTCTCAAGTGGCCCTCGCCCTTATTAAACCCTGCAAAGTGAATCGCAAAGTCTCCATCTTTGAAAAGCCAAGGCGTGTTCTCTCCACCCCAGAAGTAAGCGTTGAGTAGTCTCTGGGGAACTAGACCAATATGCTGTCTAATTGTCGGATGGTGCAATGCTAGGTGCACTAGCGCGTCTTGTTCTCTTCTGGCAAAGTTGCGGTTTACGTAAAAGGCATCTGCCCACATGTCCAGCAGCATGAAGGTGAAGTCTGATCTCTTGATGAAAAACGAGCCAGCGTTGATGGTGAGTTTATCCTGGCATGCGACTAGGTAGATCTCATCGATATTGATTTCACCCTTTTTGTAATAGAGGGGACCCTTGGGCTTATCGTCAATGTCAAACAATGGGCGGCCGTAGGTAAGACGCTGCTCCAGAGTGTATTTGTTGAGGATATGCTTTCCAATTTCTAGCTGTTCGTTCATGATGATCATGTCGATATCAATCCACCAGATCCACTCCACCTCCGGGTGAGATTCAAAGGCCTTTTTGATTGCAGGCAATTTGAGCCATACTGGGTGGGGGTTATTGTGAGATTCAGGGTCTCTGAACTGGCTGAGGTTCATGAATTCGTGGATATAGCCATGGTAGTCTGCGTATTCTTGACGATTTCGCAATGCCTGCTCGGTAATATTGCGGTACATGTCGTCGCTAACAGAATCGCTTCCTGACAAAAGCATGATTTTCTTACCAGCAGGCTGGATCTTGTGGTCAGGGTTATCTAGCACATCATCGGGGAAGTTAACGGGGGTCTTGAGCATTTCCACTTCTTCGTCTCGCAGGATCCCAGTGAGGTTGAAAAGACTCTCAATACGGAGTCTCTCCTCTCTTTCCTCGGGGGTTTCCGTGGGAGTAGGCGTTGCTTCGGGGGCGTCGTCAGAAGTTGCAGTGCCTGAAAGTTCTTTCTCGGCCGCTTCAACTTTCTCCTTGGCCTCTGCAATTCTTGCTTTGGCATCCTCTTGGGATTTCCGTATCGCCTCTTCATCGTTTATTTGCTCTCCGTCTTTCTCTTCGTCTTTCTCTCCGTCTTTCTTCTTTTCCTCCTCTTTCTTCTCTTCGTCATTCTTCTCTTCGTTTTTTTTCTTCTTCTCTTCCTCCTTCTTCTTTTCCTCCTCCTTCTTCTTCTCTTCCTCCTTCTTTTTCTCTTCCTCCTTCTTCTTCTCTTCCTCCTTCTTCTTCTCTTCCTCTTTCTTTTTCTCTTCCTCCTTCTTCTTCTCTTCCTCCTTCTTCTTTTCCTCCTCCTTCTTCTTCTTATCCTCTTCTTCTTCCTTTAACTTCTTTTCTGCTTTTGCTTCCTCCTCAGCTTGAGCTTCTTGCTTCTTTCTAGACTCCTCCGCAGCTTTGGCCTCAGTTTGGGCAAGAGCTTCCTTCTCCTTCTTGACTTCCTCCTCAGTCTTGGTCATCTCTGCGTCGGTCTTGGTGGACTTGTCCTGGCCGCTATCATGGTTGTTATTGTTGGTGTGCTTGTTAGTGTTGCCTTCTCTGTCTGTGGGTATGGGCAAGAAGCCAGTAGTTTCAGAGAAGTAGAACACCTGCAGCATCACGCACGCAGAGATGATTGCCCCGAGAATCAAAAAGATATTGATTTTGCGCATTTTGCGAATGCGAGAAAGTACAGTAAACGGGAGTTTGAAAGAGTGTAAGTAAGTAAGTAAGTGAAAAAAACCAAAAAGCGGCCTGGCTAATGAAACGCCTAAATTCTCGGGAAAAGAAGCGGGACGTGCTCGATAAAAATATACCCAGATCTCGCAGCAAGAGAGAAATTAACCACAGAAGCGATAAAAAAAAGCAAAAAAAAAAAAAAGGTCCACCGCCCAAACTCTATTTATCTGAAGTCAATAATAGCACGGGAATTGAAACCTTGCTTTTGCAGCAGCAGAAATAGTGGTAAAAACGAGTGAAGGAAAGACGAAAGAGCAAGAGAGGGAGAGATGAGAAGAAAAAGCGTGTTTCCACTGTATCACGTATACGGCTAGATCTATTATTATACACGACTGAAAAAGTCTGGGTCCACAAATAAAACGAGAGCCAAAGAGAACATGGGCATGCTGCACGCGCCTTGACATATGTAGATATGCCAAATACAGACGCTAAATATGTAGCATCGGTTGGACAGATTCCCAGGAAAGCCCAAGATGAACAACAAAGAGCCTGGATCTGCGCGAGAAGCGCCGGGTTTGCTCGAGAACAGAGCAGCAGCAGCGGAATAAAAGCGCACTCAAAGCCCAGCAGCTAATTCTCTCAGCCAAACCTTAAAATGCAGCTTTCGCGCAGGACCGGTCCTTGTCATGTTGGGCCGTTTCCTCTCTCGTTCTAACTTCTCTATATATTTTATTTACACCTACTCTTCTCTGTTCTTCTCCTTCTTCCTCTTCTTCTTCTTCTTCTTCTTCTTCTTTTTCTTCTTCGTACTCTGCGCTCTTGAGCCAATCGCAGCTGCGGCGGTCGTTCACATGGGCATTAGTGGAGCCGCGATAGGACTCTTACGCAGCTCATTTCAGCTGAAATTTCTGCCAATTACTCACAGATCGAGATCGAGAGATGCCACTCTTATTGTAACCTGCCCACTCAAAGGCCCAATCTAAACTGTGCTTATGTCAGTCCAGTTCCACCTTTGGCCATTTGACTTCAGCCATTTGACTTATTGTAGACGTGGTCTGTTCATGTCTGAGCTGAGAAGAGCAGAGTCAATAATAGTAAAAACACATAATAGCAAAAAGCTTTACTATCTGAACTCGTTACCGGCTGCGGCTGCGGCTGCGGCTGCGGCTTTTGGCTATGGCTTTGCTGGGTGCAGTTATCCGTTGTTTCAAACTCTAACCTTGTTTTTTCATATGCCTCTGGCAGCTGCAACTTTATCCTGACTATAGTACAGGTGCAGACTCAGAGTTCAGTGTGTCTTATGTAACGTAAGACAAGCCCTGTCTCATGTGCTTCTGGGGCCATTTGAAAGCCCGCGCTTAGACTCAAACTCTACACCAGTACTATTACACAGCAATATAATAAATATAATAAATAAATGAATAAATATACATGCATGAGTCACTCTCTCCTCAGCTGGCATTCTTCAGCGACAGGTATGCGTTCCAGAACACCCCTACCGTGCTCGAGAACGGAATCTGCAGCGGTGAGGGCACCACCAGGAAATTGAGAAACTGCGCCAGCGGCCACACTGCATAGTTCGCGGCGATAGTAGGCAGGTAGCTTTCGCGTAACTTCATGGCGACTCCGTCGGTGCCAGCTCCCTCCATGACAATGGCCATGTACGACAGAAAGCAGGCCAGGGATATCGGAGAGTAGCACAGCTGGTCGGTTAGGACCCGTTTCAAAGCTTGCAAAAACCGATTATCCTCGACATAGGAGCCGTTCAGAATAGCATACCACGGGGACTGTGCGAACGAAATCAACACTCCCCACAGGGAAAACAGCGCCAGTCGACGGAAATTGAAAATTTCAGGGTCACGGGGCGAATTGTCAAAACTACTGCTGCTTCTCCTTCTTTCTCCGAATGACGGACGCAACGACGAGGAAGTGCTATGCACGCTCCTCTGGTCGAAATTGAGCTGGCTGGAGGAGTCGTCTTCCTCCAGACCTAGCTCTAGCAAGTCGTCGTCTTCTTCGTCCAGCACAACTCGGCGGGGCCGACCCTTTTCCAGAATGTACTTGACAAATATCGAGCTGGTTTCGCCCTGCACCTGCGGCTTGAACGCGATCACTGACCGCAACGTCTGCGCCAGCGTATCTGCAAGCCCGAACAGCAAGATGTTGGTGACTATGGTGGTCAACAGCGAATGTTTGACGTACAACTCTCGAAACCGAAACGTTAACCGAATCAGAAATAGTCCATACAGCACAATCATGATCCAGTTCAAAATAGGTAGCCTCAATACTCTATACTCAGTTAACCAGTCCATAACTATGTCCTTTAACCGGATAACTGGCTTGAGTAGCCATGACCATAGCGTACGCCACACCTCTTTCAAATCTTGCTCTCTCTTCAGAACGCGCCAAAGGAACCATCCCTTTTGATGACTGCTATCTCTATCGTCTGTGTAAAAACTGAATGCATTGTCTATGTTGTTGTTATTATTATTATTATCGTCGTCGTCGTCGAGAACAACGTCGGGGCCATTCAATGATAAGCCTCTCATGGTTACAGAGCCAGGGCAAATTGCCGGCTGTAAATCACAGGATAAAAAGATGTAAAATTCATGATAAGGCTCTTTTTATCATATCCTAGGGCTTTGCCCTAGAAGTCGTCACACAACTTTTTTTTAATTTTTTTCCCACCCTTCTTTGAAATTGTAACTCGATGAAACCACCCACTGACTCACAAAGATTTTTGGTGCGAAAAGTTCAAGCTGCTTACCTAAAATTCAGCCTACGTGCCACGCACTGCAGGGCACTCACGCACACACTCAACATTTTGATCTTTTCGAAACACCACTTCCTTGAACTCCCATTCCCTTTATTTTTATTCAAAGAAACCTACAACCTATAACTCAAGATGTTGATTCCTAAGGAGGACAGAAAGAAGATTCACACATACCTTTTCCAAAGTACGTTCCACAGGTGAGAGAGAGAGGCATGAAGGCTCCCGTCGTTGGAACCTATTGTCATTATCTTTTTTTCATGCCAGTAATTTTTTTTTTTGGCTTCTTCGATACTAACCCTGCTGTAGACGGCGTTCTTGTCGCTAAGAAGGATTTCAACCAACCTAAGCATGAGGAGATTGACACCAAGAACCTCTTTGTCATCAAGGCTCTCCAGTCATTGACCTCCAGGGGATACGCCAAGACCCAGTTCTCATGGCAATACTATTACTACACCCTTACCGACAGTGGTGTTGAGTACCTCCGTGAATGGCTTCACTTGCCCGAGGGAATCGTTCCCGCTACTCACAAGAAGGAGTCTCGTCCTGCCTTTGGCGGACGTCCCAGCGGTTTCGAGGACAGAAGACCCAGAAACTTTGAGGGTGGTTACAGAAGACGAGATGAGAAGGAAGCTGCCCCCGGTGGAGCTCTTCCTCAATTCAACAAATAAGTTCATTTAAGCTAAGAGGAAGCAACCAAAAGATGAGGAATACAATTCAAAAAAATTAAAAAAATAAGAAAACCACCTTTTGTCAAACCTGTTTTTTTTTCCTTCCATCTATCTATTTTTTGAACCTGGAGAGATGAGATTAAAGAGAAGACACTAAATGAAAGATTATATATGTATATTTATATATAATTGCCGGTACTCGCGGTGGAATGGCTTTGTTTGTAACTTCTTAATGTATACATGAAATGGAAGCCTTAATTTTGCAGTTTTCAGTGCTGGTACGTGAGGTTTGTGTTTTTCACTGGGCCTACTAACTAGAAGATTGTTACTCCGTAAATTCCAATGGTTCTGAGGGTTGTACTAAGATACTACTCCCAGGTTATTCCCTAAGCTCTGGCTCATGAACACAGGCTAAGGCTTTACTAGAGCTCTAAGAGATCGGAGAGGTCAGTGCTTGATGACGTAAGAAAAAATACTGCTTATGTCATATTCTCCCTGGGTCTCCTTCTTTTCTCCTACTCCCAGAGGCCTGAAGCTAAGATTAGCTTTCCTTTGCTTCATACACCGGCATTTATATATGAGCACAAGTTTTTGACCTCTTCAGGACTTGCAACTTCTTTTTTGCTAATCAAGGCGCATTTGACAGCAGAAACCGTTTTGTTATAACTCGGTGTGCTTTTTGCCCAGTATTCGCTGTGTTCGCGCTTGAGGATTGGATTTATGAGTTAAAGTGCTCCAGGTTCAAGTTGAAACTCCTCCAGACGTTGGCACATTAGACTCAACAGCTTGAGTGTATCATTACATTAGAACTTGTGAGGTCATTCGGTGTTCAATTGGTTTATTGCTCACTTTTTTGCTAGGTGGGCCCTTGGATATTCTAGTTTACTGGTGCCTTGCTTTGTTTTTTCTTTACTTTTGTTACATGCCGGAAGTGGTGATAACCCCCCCTCCCGCCAGTGATTAACACCGAATTCAGCAGTACCTTTTTTTCAGTCTTCTGGGTTTTATCATTTCTTGAGTTTCTTCCTTTCTCTTCTAGAGACTTACTGTTACAACATAAGCGATGGGTAGAAGGAAAATTGCTATCCAGCCGTTAGAAGATGAGCGGAACCGGTCGGTGTAAGTATATCACGGTCAATTACTACATGGTTGTGGCAGGTTCTAACCAAATTGTCTAGTACTTTTCTGAAACGGAAAGCTGGCTTGTTCAAGAAAGCTTATGAGCTAGCTGTATTATGTCAAATCGATATTGCAGTGATAATTATTGGTAGTAATAAGAAGCTATACCAGTTCTCGTCCAGTGACATTGAGGAGATTATCAAAAAGCACGAAACAGTAAGTGATACTATGGACTACGCAATTTTTTTTCTTTCTTTTGGGAAACACGTCTTTGTGAAGAGCAGGCAGGAACTGAATCTTGATAATACCTTGTTTACTTACCTTGCTGACAATACCCTGCAGTTACACAGAAAGCACTCGAACGAATAATGCTTCCCGTTTCTGCTCATGTTTTTTTTTATATATTCGGATACTGGTGCTATACGGAAGAGGTTTAGTCGCGTCGTTGGTGAAAGATCGATATCCGCATGTCGAGATTACTTTTTAATTTTTTTTTTTTATTTTTTTTTTTTGGTTCTATATTTAGCATCACTTCGTGCCCCCGCGATTTACCACGAAGATTCAAGGTGGGCTCTACAATGACGTGTTTCTGGAAAAGTGCTTGATTTGCTTCTGTTTACTAATTGCTTTTAGACAAATGCGCATGAGAACAAACGGCCCGTGGATTTCGGGCACAAAGGTCCAGTGGGGACTTCGACGCGGCCGTCGTCGTCATCGTCCAGGGATATCCGCACCGAACTGGAAGATGATGACGAGGATTTCGATGAGGACGGGAACGACGACGAGGACGACGAAGATGAAGACGAAGATGAGGATGAAGATAGCGCTAGCCATCAGAATGATGAAAATGAAGATGACAGCAGCAGTGTTAACCACGAAAGTAACGAAACCGTCAATGATAGAGGTAATGACTATGGCAAGAAACCAAAACGAAGCAGCAATGCGCGCAAACTGATGACAAAGAGAAAACCAGTGGTTACCAAACCTAAGGCAGTACGGAAACCTGCCAATAGTAATAATACAAAAGTGAAGAAGGAAAACGAGGTTCTGCATCAGAATAATTCATTGTTGCAACCGGGGGTGTTTTATACCCCTCAAATGGGCTCTGTTTTACCTGCTGGAGATAACAACAACAACAAGCATCGATATTCCAAAAGTCAAGATAGCAGCGCAGTATTGCAAGAGAACGAAGGGTTAGGTATCCAGCACGATTTCTCTAACCAGCCTCACTCGCAGCCAATGCGTCAGGTAATGTCACAAACCGCGCCGTCTTCGGTGCCTCAGTATGGGTACAGTCAGTCACAGCATCCTGTTTCCATGCTACCGTACACCCCGTCGCCGCCAAATTTTCAAACTCGTGGTCACAACATGCAGTATGCCCCAGAGAATCAAGCTTCTTCGTCGCCGTACTACGGTGGTCGACTGATCAATGACCAGAGTAACCTGCAGTATCAGCAGCAGTATCGGCAGGGATTCCAGGATAGCCGACAAATGGCCCAGCCTTCAATGCGATCTCAGTCGGTTGACGTGGCGCATCAATATCAAAGACAGATATCACAGCAGCAACAGCAACAGCAGCAACTACAGCAACAACAACAACAGCAACAACAACAGCAACAGCAGCAGCAGCAGCAACAGCTAAAACAGCAGCTTCATCACCAGCATCAACAAAGTACTAGCCGGATACACTCATCTGCATCTCCTGCAGGAAGTACAGGTGCGACATCACGGCCAAAACTGAAAGTCAGGATACCCATGGACGAATCAAGTGAGAGCCAATTAAGTACAGACGACCAACAACAACAGCCGCAGTCTAAAAGTAACAGAGTAGATGAGGAGCCCAGAAAACCGGCTAGTGCACCTTCCAGTGCCATTGGAATTCCATCAATTGGTAATTATCAAGAATCTGGCGAGAAGAGCAAAGGTCCTAACTCTGCTAGTCGTACCAAAGCTGATAGCAGCAACAGCGATTTTTTCTCCGGGAATACTAATAACCCTGGTGGTGGTCAAAGCAGTAATAGTTTCAAAAATGGGTCGCCTAACGTATCTACAACTAGCACTAGTAACCAACATGCAGGGGGAGTAGGAGGAGCAACACCAGGAAACCCTGTTGGAAATATTGGGACCCCAACCAGCGCAAGTCCAATTGGCGGTGCACCAGGTAACCCATGGTCAGTGGGCTCATCTTCAGTAATGCTACCTCCTCCGTCTCCCTCGACATATCTGAACAGCGGTGGTGTAGTGGGGCCTGGAAACCCATTTGGAAGACCGCCATTAATCAATAACAACGGCGAGCAAACTCCTCTGTCCGCGGCATTACCGTCTCGTTATGTTAAAGATCTGCTGCCATCGCCCTCGAACTTTTATGGGTCAGAGTGGCATATGCATTACGCACCCAACAGTGCAGGAGGCGCTGCTGCCGCCGCTGCTGCGGGCGGTGGTGGCAGTCAGCAGATTCCTGGAACAGGTGGTAACATGGGGCTGGCATTCTCCGGGCCTGTGCCGCCAGCTTCAAGTAATAACTCCTCGACACCCTCTGCTGCTGCTGCTGCTGCCGCCGCCGCTGCTGCAATTGGTCTAAGGTCACATCATTTCACTTCAGATTTTTTGCCATCTCCGTTACAGTTTAACAGTACTCCGGTTGGAGCTGCCGCAGTTACCGGAGGGTTTCCTTTATGGCAGCAACAGCAGCAGCAGCAGCAGCAGTTACAGGGAGGTGGGAATAGTACTGTACTCAAAGCCGAGGAGACTCTGAAAAGTCCTACTAAGAGTAAACGGGGGACGGCTCATAAGAAACGAGAAAGCATGGACAAAACTACAGGTAACTCGTCAAAGAAGTCAAGACTGAGTTCATGAAGGAGAAATTATCTGAGCTTATTTATTTATTGTATCACAACTATATATGTTAACGTTGACAGTTCAAGTAATACTCCAGTTCACGTCGTCCTCGTCGGCCTTTAGTCCAAACGTTATCACTTTGATGTTATGTTATCATAAGGGCTTTAGCCCTCAGAAAATAAATATCAGCTTAGTCATATTGAAGTCTCAAAAATTAGAAAAATTCTGACCTGCTTTTTCCCTCCCCTTTGATCACTACTAAGCATCGCTCTTACATCGGGAAAACACACTCAACTTTTTTTTTCCAAGGGCCTTAACAATATATCCCAAACAGCTTGACCCCTAACCTTTGAATTAATTCAAGATTTCCTAAGGATTTTTTTTTTCTCAGCCAACATATTTATTTCTTTTGCTATTATTATTTTTTTCTTCTATCCCAACAATAATACTAAAGATATAATAATAACTTCAACATGAAGCTAAACATTGCATACCCAGCTAATGGAACTCAGAAGTTGATTGAGATTGAGGACGAGCACCGTGTCCGTGTCTTTTACGAGAAGCGTATTGGTCAGGAGGTTGATGGTGAACACTTGGGCGACGAGTTCAAGGGTTATGTTTTCAAGATTACTGGAGGTAACGACAAGCAGGGATTCCCTATGAAGCAGGGTGTTTTGCACCCCACTCGTGTTAGATTGCTTCTTGCCAAGGGACACTCATGTTACAGACCCCGTAGAACCGGTGAGCGTAAGAGAAAGTCTGTCAGAGGTTGCATTGTTGGAGCTGATCTTGCTGTTCTCTCTCTCGTTGTTGTCAAGCAGGGTGAGTCCGACATTGAGGGTTTGACTGATACCTCTGTCCCCAAGAGACTCGGACCCAAGAGAGCCAACCACATTAGAAAGTTCTTTGGTTTGACCAAGGAGGATGATGTCAGAAAGTTCGTTATTAGACGTGAGGTTGTCAAGGGTGACAAGACTTACTCCAAGGCCCCCAAGATCCAGCGTTTGGTTACTCCTCAGACTCTCCAGAGAAAGAGACACTTGAGATCTCTCAAGCTCAGAAACGCCCAGGCCCAGAAGGATGCTGCTGCCGAGTACGCTCAGCTCTTGGCCAAGCGTGTCAGCGAGAAGAAGGCCGAGAAGGCTGAGATCAAGAAGAGACGGGCCTCTTCTCTCAGAGCTTAAGTGTGGACCAAAAGATAAAAACGATGAAGGATCAAAGCAACTAAAAGTAATGTATATTTTCAAAGTGATAGGCTTAGGTTTATAACTCTACATACATGTGTATGTTTTATATATATATCTATATATGAAACAGCAACGATTGGAAATAAACAGATTTTAAGCACGTATACTTTGGACCTTGTTCATGTCGAAAATATATGACAATATTGATCTCTGGTTAAAATTTCAATGGTTGAAGGGTGATTACGTGATACGTTTATATATAGTCCCCCCAGAGGCCGATTATAATAATAT
>PPNW03000034.1:0-80440 GCA_003708315.3 Groenewaldozyma salmanticensis | reverse complement strand
GAGGACCACATTTGCGAGAATATGAACTTAGAGGCTGCCTCAGCAGTCATTCTTTCACCTTCATCATCTAGCGGGATTCGAAGAACCACTACCAAAAACGGAACCAGAAGGGAGGTTACAAATAAAGGCATGGCTTCGGTGGCCCACAGCATAGAAGCAGCAACAACCACAGCCAAGCAGTCACTCTGAACAGGCGACTCTAGAACTGGGAATAACAGCAATAGCAAAAAGATGATTGTTATGAACATCATTTTTATAGCAGACCCTGAAATCAGCTGCGAAGGGATGGGGAGTTTGCCAATGTAGAAAAAAGTCTGGGGTTTGGCTTTAGCAGAATCTGCCTGTTGAACCGCACTTCCCTGGGTACGTCGTTCCATGCCAATCAGATCTCTCCACACAGTGTTTCGCTCCCATACTACTCGTTCTCTCAGAGTAAGTCTAAGCTGCTGAGCAGCTTCTCGCTTGTTACCGTTAGTGGCCACTTTCGAGAACACCTCAACGGCCTCATCAATTCGAGAATCCAGGTTTTCACCAGCCTCAGCAGAAAAGGCGTAAGCTTTTGAAACAGAGTCAGCCAAATATGCTTGACGGAGATGACAACCTAGAATCTTGTCAAACTTTTTCAATGCTTTGGAAAATCCAGTCTTGTTCAGCTCCACAAAGGACCTGAGCTCACAAAGAGACATGTATGATTTCAATGCGCGTTTTCTCAAAGTAGCCTGGTGCTCCTTGAGGTGGTCTAAATCATGACGGTGCCCACTACCCACTGAAGAGCTTCTCCCAAGACTAAAAGATCTGCTTCTTTGACGCTTGGTAGAGTGAACAGGACTGTTTCCTGCGCTTTCAGCGTGCACCGGTTCATCAGCAGTATCGCTATCCCTTCGAAACCGGGAAACTCCGTCTGCACTACTTCTTCTAGATCTCTCGATAGAGGGACGCGAAATGTTATCGTCAAAATCATCATCGTCGTCTTCAAAGTCGTAGTTAGCATCGTTTTCCATCAACAGCCTTCTCTGTATATACTCTTGCTCGTCCATGGAAAGCAAATCGAGCTCTTCAAACATTTTGGACTCTGTCTGGCTATAGAACAAATCAATTTTCTCGAGTTCGGCGTCCAGGGCTTTCCTAAAAACTTCCTCTCGGTCATGGAAATGCGAAGAATCAATCAACGCGCTAGTTTCCAAATTATCCACATGACCTCTAGCTTCTAGAGACTCCTTTTCCAAAGAGTACATGAGCCGCTTGAGCCTTTCATAATCGATATAGTACTTCTGCCATTCTGGAACAGCATTAAACTGCAGTGACAATGAGAACTTCATACTGAAATCGTGCGTAAATAACCTTCCCTGATTCTTCTTCTCCTGATGAGGATCACTTGTATCTCCCTCTGAGGTAGTTCCGGTGTCGTTTGAACCTGAACCTGCTGCAACCTCGAGGTGACGATGGTGTTTCGAGCGCCCGGTGGCAGTGAGATCTATAAGCGGTATGCCCTGGCCGTGGCTTGTACTGTCAACTCTGTCCACTTTGGCGATGACCCAACTTCAAGGATATGAATCTGGAACCCGAAAGAGCCAGAGTTTAAGCTTGGTATAAAACGATTGTAAAGTGAATGTAACTCTTCTCAGAGATTCTCTAATGCAACGGGGCTATAGCTTTGGAGCGATATGATGGAGAGAAAGTCCGAAAAAAAGAAACCAATCAACGTTTATACCCACAGTGTTTATACGGAAAGTTGTAGAGTCAGAAGTGAAAGTTATAGATTGGTCTAAGCGTCGTGTTTTTCCTCTATCTTGCCTATGGAAATTCTTGAGATAATCAGATCGCGATTTAGTGATGGGCGCCCAAGGTGTGTTTCCTGGCGCACAACGTCTGACGTAAATTAACATACGTTTCTCAGCAGTCAGAACCTGGCGTCACTTTTCAGGTACAATTAGCGCTGTAGCTTGGGTACACCAAGCAACTAGGACAGAGCAGCTTGAGAGGCAGCTCGAGAGGCAGCTCTAAAACCCAAGTCCAGATTTTTTTTTGCGGTGGTCTCTATCAATTCAAGTCCAGTTGTCTATTTGATTGTTTGTTAATTATAACGTGGAAAGCCGGCAAACGGTTGACCTGATTTTCGCAGGGCTACGCTCCGATCCAACCTTAATTTGGCGTGTTCTAGCCTGGAGGGTCGGCAAACAAGCTCTGATATAGCAACAAGCATTAAAATTGTGTACAAATTATACTTTTCTCTTTCCATTCTGTCCTGTTATTGTACATTGTTTCTATTCAGAAGACTGCTATTTTTTGGTCTTTACTAGGTGCAATAGATATTAGTAACGGTAGCAGAGCACTTTCCCAGGAAAATAAAAGCAAGAGAGGAAAACACAATGACTTTAATTGTCGCTTCTTTGTGAGTAGACTAGAAAACATGTGGGTTTGTTTCTTTGACCAAATGTAACTAATGAGGACTTTAGATTTCTTCCATACACTATAAGTTTTGACGTGGACTCGGAATGCGCAACGCCAAATGGATATGGTAACACAAATGGCCCCAGCGGCAGCGTTACTTGTGCCGCTGCCAGCGGTGCTAACGAGAGAGGGTTGCGAAGGGATCAGAGAGGACCCGGGGTTTACGATTCAAGCAATATCCCCACTGTCTCACCAGTGCCTCAAAAAATGGAAGACAAACTGGCGGTTGAAAAAATGGATGCGGAACTTGACACTAGAGTACATGATCCCTCTGAGGAGGAGCTGGCAGCAAATTCAAAAGCTGCAAAGTTCATACCAGATATTATACACTCCTTAGCACAGACTCCGAGAGCTACGGAGTCTGCCGCAGCTTCGCGTGACCCCTCACCTGATGCAAATTTCTTCAAAGGTCATGTTCGGAGGTTTGACGACGATGAGGAAAGCACTCTGACTGACAGGAAATCTGGCTCTACTTCAACCGAGTCCAATAATCTAGGAATTTCACAAAGAAATCCCATTCGTGCTCATTTTGCTGATACAACGACAGGAAACTACTTAGAACCAAGCCATGGAAAGTACGGAATGAGCACTCCAAACTTATCAGTAAGAGGCGACGGCAGCGGCCACAATGGACAGGTAATTGGTGGAATTCTATCTGAGACTTCTGATGGTGACGACAGTAAAGTTAGAGCTTCTTCTTCACTACTGGGTCGCCCAGCCCTCAGTAGAGCTAGCTCATACATTCATCCTCCAGCCAAAGTCGACACTCCTGCTCCATCGAAATCCGTAGTAGATCTTCGAACACCTGTACAACCCAAGCAACAACCTTCAATAGCTGTGGCCACGGGTACGAGGACCCGTAGGAAGAGCAATGCTGCTAGGAGAGTAGAAGAAATGTTTCAGGATGCTGAATGGAACGTGGTGCCATATCCTGGTGGAAACGGGGGGCTGAGGAATGCAATCAACAGAGCAGAAAGTGACCATCAGTTCTACGGAGGGCTCAAATGGGTTGGAACTTTAGGTATGCCAACAGATTTGATATCTCAGGACAAAAGGGATGATTTTGAAAGAACTTTGGATAACGAATATGATTCACTGCCTGTTTTTGTAGGCGACACTACTTTTGATGGCCATTATACTCATTACTGCAAGCAGATTCTATGGCCCACATTCCACTACCAAATGCCTGATGATCCCAAGTCAAAAGCTTATGAAGACCATTCGTGGGAACAGTATAGAACTCTGAATCAGAAATTTGCGGACAAAATTGTGGAAACCTACAAGGAAGGTGATTTTGTTTGGATAAATGACTACCATTTATTGCTGGTCCCTCAAATGGTGAGGAAAAAATTTCCAGAGGCCAAAATTGCATTTTTCTTGCATATTGCATTTCCTTCGAGCGAGGTTTTCAGATGTTTACCTACCAGAAAGGAGCTTCTGGAAGGCATGCTGGGAGCCAATTGTATTGGGTTCCAAATCAATGAGTATGCAAGGCATTTTCTGCAAACTGCAAACAGAATCTTGGCGGTTGACACGACTGACCATGGTATTAGAACGGATGGGAGATGCATATTCGTTATTAACTGCCCTGTGGGTATTGATCCGCCCTCATTAGATGAGTGGATTCATAACCCCGAAGTGACCAATTGGAGGAAAGTTATCAGAGAGAGATGGCCACGAGATAAGCAAAAGCTAATTGTAGGCCGAGATAAGATGGGAGGTGTTCGCGGTATCAAACAGAAGCTAGTTGCCTATGAAGAGTTTTTAAAAAATCACCCTGAATGGGTAGACCGAGTTGTGTTGATTCAGGTTTGTCTTCACGATGTTACTGAGGATGCTGAGGGGGAAGAACAAATTACTACTATTGTGGATCGAATCAACGCTTTGCGAAAGGATTTGGCGGCTACTCAACCGGTGAATTTGCTGAGACAAGATATTGAGTTTTCCCAATACATGGCTCTACTTATAGAATCTGACGCTTTTGTGGTCACTTCGTTGCGTGAGGGGATGAATTTAACGTGCCACGAATTTATTTATTGCAACGACCCTAAGTCTGAAGGGCCGCTAATTTTAAGTGAGTTTACCGGATCCGCCACGGTCTTAGGCGAGGATCGTGCTATACTGGTAAACCCCTGGGATAAACGGCAAGTGGCAGAGGCTTTTTACACTGCATTGACCATGCCCAAAGCTGAAAAGCACCGTAGATTTGTTCAACTGCGTGAGTACGTATCAACTCATACCTGTGCAGTTTGGGTATCGCAGTTTTTATCTGCGGTTGATGAATCATGGGAGGAAGATGCTCAACGGAAACTGAATAGCTTGCATCGACTCAGCGTGAATAAGTTGAAACAAGAATATTCACTTGTACCTAAAGGTAAGAAACGGCTATTTGTACTCAACTTGGATACCACTGATGAACCTGTGGGTACTGGAAGAGGAATTGCCAGTCCACTACAGCCTCTGAGTGCAAGTAGTTCTACCACTTCTTTGCCAATTCTGAGTGGTCTTACCAGTAGACTTGGTGCTAGAAGTACAAGCAGTATCGAGAGGAAAAAGGCAGTCAAGGGTTCGGCTTCAGGAGTCACCACTTTCCTTTCTCCTCAGCGAAAGATTTCGGTATTGAGTGATATCGCAAGCGACCCGGACAATATAGTGTATTTAATTAGCAGCGATTCCAAAGCCACGCTGCAGCGCATGTTTGGCCGGTTAAACAATATCGGACTCATTGCTGAAAATGGGGGATTCATCAAGTGGGCCAACCTGGGTGAAGCCGGACAAGCGCAGCAAGAGTTTGAGTGGATTCCGTTAGTCGATGAGTCAGAAATGCTTGCGTGGCAAGTCCCGGCAATGAAAGTGTTGAAGACTGTAGTGGAAAGGTCGCCTGAGCTGAAGATTCGCCGCTTTGATACATCTATTCAGATCTATGTCCGGTCGTTGATGCTAGAGGACCCGGATAGAGCAGCAGCTGTTACCGGGGAAATAATCAGCTATATTAATGATGCTTTCCAGAGCAAACAGATCCGTGCTGTTTTCTCTGAAAACGGCAAGATCACTGTTGCTCAGGAGGAGCCACGAATGACCAATGCAGTACGGCTAGCGTATGAGCACTTGGTTGAAAATCAACATCAACAGGTCGGTTACCTGTTTTTGGCGGCCGAGAGCGGCGACGAAGCGCTGAGCCAGGATTTTGATGAGCTATTCCAATGGGCCGAAGGCAAGAAAAATCAGGGTAACAACGGAAATGAACCTGCTGTGTGCACCGTGACATTGGGACAGGGAGGAACTCTGGCACAATGGTCGGTATACGGAATTAACGAACTGCTCAATGCTTTGCTGCGAGCGGTTGGAAGCAGCCGTTTGTAAGCCATGCCGCGCCAGAATTCTTGTTCAGCAAGGGCTTTGTCTATTAAAGTTCGGTTTTGGGCTGAGAGCCCGTTCCGGCCCAACAGAAGCTTAAACTTTCACCCGATTTCTCTCTTATGGACCTTACTGATTGTTCTCACTTTTATTTATGAGCTCTGTATATATAATTATAAGTTTAATCACTAAGTTTGACAAAGACAACTTGTAGTCGTCAGATCCTTCACGCGGGACAAAGTGCACACCTCAATCTTTTGTCCATATGAAATATGGCCCAATTAATGTCTTGTTGAGGAGCTTCAAGCATATGGAATTCTCGGAGCTTAATACAGTAGCATAAAAACATCTCGGCACTAAACCGGTTTTTGGAAGTCTCAGGAGACTATGTTCAAAGATAAACGTCGATATGGTACGGTTAGAGCTGGTACAGCCGTCGGAGCAGATCGAATGGGGGAGGAGAGCGAAAACGTTTAATAGAAAATCATGGGCCGGTTCGATAAGTGTGAGTACTCCAGAGAGCATCCTTGGCTTCTGAGTCCTGTGCTTGCACAGCGAACTCTCGATTCCTTGTTGAGAACTTTTGGGAGGCTCACGCGTCTTTTGGATTATGCGTCCTGGGTAGGTTTTGCAGTGCTGGAAAAGGTGCCATAATGTACGTACAAAATACTGGGTATAATTAATTTGTGGGGTGACTTTACCCCAGCCTCAGTAGCTCTAACAGTTTTATTTTATTTTGATCGGGGCACGCATGAGCTCATCGCATCATTTATATACTCCCCCATATGCCCCCATATTCCTATCTGTGTGAGTGTACTTAGTAATTCACTATCTCTGAAATTATTTTCCTTAAATTTCACTTTTCGTGTGATCTTAAAACTTCTTCCTCTTCCTTTTTATACTCTGTTCACTTTTCTGTTCTTTGTGGAAACCCTTGGAGAAAGAGTTGGCATCAATATAACAACTGGTCTTCATATATATGCGTGTAGTTACTTTTCTCTGAAAAGCTGCCCCCCTCACGAGAGTTCTAAGTTAGCTTTTTGTGGAGCACCACCCCCTTGTTTCCAAGTCTGTTCCTTTCTATTTTTTCTACTTCTCTTAATTTTTTTTTTCTCTCTTGAGTGTCGTTTGGCTTGCATCTGGTCAGACTGATCTCTTGAATAGTTACTTTCAGCTGCCCTTCAGAAGGACCTGTTTGGACGCTGTTAATATACTCTTATCACCATGGCCCACCAGGTAGACTACAAACCCGCAGCGGAGCATTCGGAAATTGTCCAGTCCACACCATTGAGAGTCTCGACGCGTGGTCCAGGTCTCGCGTACATGTCTCCCTGCGATACCTTCTCGCCACTTGACACGACGCATTGCCATTTCTCAGATAACAGCTCGTTGGCTTCTGCCATTACTGGGAGCGAAACAGAAAGAGCATGGCTGCCTATTTGCAGCAGAAAGAGAAATAACGAAGGGTCGATTTCTTCAACTTCTTCAACGGAATCTGAAGCACTTACTCCTCATCTCCGAAGAGCATTTTCTACTGCTAGTTATTCATACGATTATGAGGGATACTCATCACTGTCTTCGGCTTGCTCCGGCAATTGTACTCAAGGGTCTCAAGACTCTTCATATTCCCTAGCGACTTCAAGCCTATCTAGCAACTGTCTTTGTGCAAGACATCATCACAGAAGATCTTGTGTTGCAATCAAGTTTACCTCCGACGAGCTATGCAGTTCGTCCTGTAACGCTCTTGAAAACGCCATCATCAGCGACGAGGAACAAGACGAACTGGCAAAAAAAGGATCCAAATCCCCTCGCGGAAGTACCTTGTCATTCTCAGCCAGGCCAGCCCCATTTGCCGAGGCCGGTGCAAATCATGCTGAGTTCCTGTCTCTTAAGAAATACCAATTTGACGAAAAGAGCAAAGATACCCCTCGATAAACGACAACCAGGAAAACGTTCTCATTGCATACTTGGCTATTATAGCCAGACGTGAAAAAGAAGATCCTCCAGTTTCTAGCTGGCCTAGATGGTTGCTATCTTTTCACAGCTACTCCACCAGAGTTTTCATGTTTCTATTTTATTGAGTTTATCGCCACCATTATTGTTATTACACATCATTATTATAATTATCGTTACTTTTATTCAAAAGCAGTCTTTATTATTTTATCAACTGCCCGGTCGAAATAGCATGTATTTCGTTTTCTTCTTTCATCTGCTCAATGTCCAGACTTGTAAGTCCACCAGATGTAGACCACACCATTTCAAACTCGGAGTTTGAAGACGACTTGTAGTCCACAGCCCAGATATTTTCTTTCAATCTTTTGTTTCTCTCCCTGTCTTCATTCATACGACGCAGGATTTCTTCCTTTGACAGTATTTCGGTGCTTGCGTTTGGTTTTGGGGATTGACTGGGTTCTTTTTCCGAATCCTGGCCTGTGAAAGCTAGCGATAGCTCTGTTCTATCTCTCTTTAGCTTCGCTATTTCACTTGTTTGCTCTTCACTCAGCAGTTCCCGCTGCTCTAGCCTTTCAATTAGCTCAAAAGCTGGAATGAAATTCACAAGACCAACTTGAGTAGGAGGTATCACTTTTTCCACGATAGTATGTAGATCTCGTTTTATCCACTGCCGGTATATTTCAAACACGCTATCCGAGGTCTCAAGCAGAGCCTCCAAAAAATACAGAATATTCAGTCGAGTGTTGATAGAGCCATTACCTATTTCCTCAATGGCACATGAGTATAAGTCCTCTTCCAAGTCTGCAGTACTGCTTTTAGCTAGCATAGCAACAGCATTCTGATTGCCTTCAGAAGATGCATTAAGCCTTTGCAGCGTCCTGATAAACTGAAGTCTAGCTTCGAATGGGTCCATAGTTGTTAAAAATATCAGCGAGATATTATATAGTTCCAGAAATTTTTCTTATCCATAAATTTTAGATTCCGCGCATTTGTATGAACTGCAATGAACACAATGCCTCAAAATATTTTTATACCAACAGAAAGTCAATGCATCCAAAAACACTGAGTATCAATACGAGTCGAGAAGAGTCGCAGTTTTGTCATGAGTTGAGTGGAACTGAGTTTGCATGCATCTCGAGCATCGAGCTAAAACTTACCAACTCTCCAAGACCAAAAAGCATACTCAGAGCAAGACTAATTCGTAGAAGTCTCTACGGATACTCTCATTAAATATCTCTATTATATATACATCCTCATGGCTAAAAGTCACAATGAGCAGGCCTTGAAATATACACGGAGAGCGAGAAGCATGTGAGTATCACGTGACTGCACTGACTGCAGCTTTCTCACCATGACTCGACGGTATGAAATTTTTCTGTAGAGCTTACAATTAACCCAGCCAGGCCTGATCTGAAATTTGAAATTTTTTTTCTTTCTTCATCTTTATAATAAATTAGACTTAGCGAAGCAAAATGCCTAAGAATAAGGGAAAAGTATGTTTGATGGAGTTCTTAAATTTTTTTATTATTTCTGCATGGCGCAGGCAAAATGAGTTAAGGTCTTTGTTCTAACATGAAAGTAGGGAGGCAAGAATCGCCGTAGAGGAAAGAACGAGAATGACAACTTCAAGAGAGAATTAACCTACAAGGAGGAGGGACAGGAATACGCCCAAGTCACCAAAATGCTTGGAAATGGAAGAGTGGATGCTCAATGTTTTGATGGAACTAGACGGCTGGCACACATTAGAGGTAAAATGAGAAAGAAGGTCTGGATTACACAGGGAGACATTATTTTGGTGTCGCTAAGAGATTTCCAAGATGACCAAGCCGACGTCATTCTAAAGTACCACCCTGACGAAGCTAGAGCTCTCAAGGCCCAGGGCGAGTTGCCAGAAACCGCTAGAATCAATGAGGCTGATCCATTTGGCCAAGGGTCTGATGATGACTGCAATTTCGAGTTCGACAACGATGACGATGATGATGATGAGAGTGATCAAGACGAAAAGTTGGATATTGATGATATTTAATTGCAATAGAGCAGACTTTGAAAAGGCTGCTATCTTTTTGCTTGCTTCCCAGGTTAAAAGCTGAGCGAAGCTTGTTTTATGGTAGTGGCTGAGTCCTTGGATTTCAAAGGTGTATAACTATATATTTATATCTAACAGTCCCTCTGAATTTTTTCAGCATTCTATTTTTTTTTTTTGGTATAGTTAGGTAACTCATTTTTCTGAGGCCAAGTAAGTTCCGGTGTTTAATTGACATCATAGCCTACTAGTAATGCATTCGTACGGCAGGAAATGAAACAAAACAGGTTCTACTGTTGTTATTTACTACAGTCCGACCCCAAACCCCGGTCATTTTATATCGGGTCTACCCCTGATCCATACAGAGTAAGTATGGACACTGCGGTATAAATTTTTATTATTATGATTTTTTGCAACAGACTAGAAAAGCTAAACAAATACAGCGACTCAGGCAGCATAATGGTGACTTAGCGTCAGGTGCTTACCGAACAAAAGCAACGGGCAAAAGGCCCTGGAAAATGTGCTGTGCTGTTTCTGGATTCCAAAGCCAATCTCTTGCTCTGCAATTTGAACATGCATGGCAGCACCCCTATCAGACCAGACATATACCACTAGAGGCCAGAGTTACTAAACAAAGGACTGCCGCGTATGGAAGTCTGGACAAACACTTGGCGAATGCGCGACTGTTACTGAACGCAGACATATTTGCTCGCGTTCCGCTGGTCATACACCTGTTCGAGGATAACGCAGTCAAAGCTTGGAATCTAAACAAGTTCAAGATTGATGTTTCTCCTGATATAACTCTAGAGTATGATGTTTTTGACCCGAATAGCAAGGAGGAAAAACCGTCCATAGGAGGTGGTAAGCTTATGGGTAGCTTTAATAGACTCATCAAAGATGAGGAATATTACGAGAGATTAGTATCCAAGTCGGTGGACGCAAAAGTAAAGTTGAGTGCAGTGTGCTATCATGAGAATTGCAGCTACCAAGCATCTATCAGTGTGCTTGCGAAACATTTTCTAGTGGATTCATCCCATTTACTGCCTACATCTGGGGATTGCCCAAGTTGTGGAAAAAACTTGGAGTGGCCAGTGATAGTTGCCAATGCTGTAAAGCTCATATCACTCAAATCTGACACCGAGGAGTCTCAGGAGCCGGATAACTTAGACGAGATGGATGAAGAATTGATTATAGAATAACTTAGAATACTGTCTTGTTATACCTGATATGCTTCAATGCATGAATTTTATTCTATTTATTTGTTTTGTTAGCTTATTTAATTCGTCCTTCAAGACGTACTGCTACGAGACCATTCGGTCTGCAGAATGCTGCAATAAACTCTCGCTCTGCGGTTGAAATTTACCGCTTCTTGAGTTTGTATCTGATAGTGAGTCCTCGTCGTAATCATTTTCAAACACGCCGCTTCGAGCTGGCTCATCTAATCTGGCCAAACCGAACGAGTCTTCATAGTCACTCACTAACCTAGCCTGCTGTCTTAGTGAGTCACTTCTTCTATGCCCAAAACCGGAGTTTCTGTGTAACTGAATGCTCCTCCTGGTCTGCAAACTGGCCACAGTATTGTCCATAGGCATTCCCTCGAGCGATTTTCCGCCCAACAGACTGTTCCCCCCGGAATCTGACCGTGATACGTTCAGCAGATATACTCCCATAAAAATAATCAAGAATCCACAAATAAGTGAAATGGTGTTCACTGCGTTGGATGTGTTGAATCCTCTGAATAAGATAAATGACGCACAAAGAGTGGCCGTGGTGAATGTAACATAGTACAGGGGATTCACAATAGAGGTATCAAACTGGTCCAAGGCTTTGTTAAAGTAGTTCATTTGAGTGACAATGCAGACACCAACTACAATTGCAAAAACATATGTTGAAGGATGAGTAAACTGATTGTTACCAGCAAAAGTAAGCTTGACAGCAATTCCAAAGCCCTTGATTGCCATGACAGAAACTGAACCGACCAAAGAACAAATAGAGATGTAAACCATAGGGTTCTTACGTCCATATTTAGGGGCAATTTTGTAAATCATGACAGTTGAGAATACTGCAACAAATACAACGTAAAACAGAAATCCTGGTTGTACCGCATAGTCTAAAATCTCGTCCACCGTCTGAACGTCCTTATCTGGTGGAGCATGCAAAACAATAATAACTGAACCTATCAAGCATATAGCACAGCCTAGTTTCCCCAAAATTCCTAGCTCCTCCTTCAAGATTATCGCCGCGAGAACAGCTCCAATAATTACCGAGAGTGCCCCTAAAGGAGTGACCAAAATAGCCGGGGCAAAAGTGTAAGCAGCAAAGTTGGCTATTTCACCAACTGCCATGGTAAGCATTCCAGCCCACCATACCGGGTTTTTGAGATACTCATATCCATCTCCTTGGAAGCCATCTTGATTTGAAGCAGCCAGGAGACCTTTCTTGGTGATGATAAATGAAGTTCCAATAGCTAAAGAGCTGGAAACTGCCAACCCTAGCCCGATGTACTTGTCCTCAATCATAGACATGATGCTAAACCCCTAAGAAGAAAAATGAAAAAAAGAATAGAGAAATAAACGAAAGTATGTTGAAAATTTGGAACAAAAGAACCCTTTGAAAGCGTAAATGATTCGCGTTCAGTGAGGAAGACCAAAAGAGCAAAAAAATAAAACCCCGTCTCTGACCGGCTACAAATTTTCTCGCTTTCCTATACTAATACAACTTGATTTCCAGCTAAAATAAAACAGTCTTTATGGGCACAGGATCTGTGTTGTAGACACCCTTTATAAAAAAAAGCGTTTCAGTGTTGTTGTCCAAGTCCAAATTTAATCAAAGAGGGTAGAAAAAAAAATATAAAGAAATCCACGATGAATAATTACCAACGAGTTTCCTCGATGAAATCAGGCGTTGAGGCAGTGTAGACATACATTAATGTACGTGTTTCAAGCTCAATAATGTTGAAGCATATAATTATATGAGAAATAGCGCATTGAAGTTTTTTTTTGGCTTTAACTGCGTTTGCAACTAAAATGCGTTCAGTTCACAAGCCTTTAAGTTATAAGAAAGTTATTCCTTTCAGTTTTGTACGTGTTTTTTTATAGCCTGGCCATGGGGGCTATTCTTAGAAAACCCACAGGTGCTTTTTGCGGTCTTTCTACGCTTGAGTCAATTTTTAGAGAAAGGGCTTCACAGCGAAATGTTCTTTACGTATGAATACTATACCTTATAGTGCTTTTTATTTTTGTGTGTGAACAATAAGCGCTCATGCCAGAGATATATTCCATTCGTGTCCAATTTTAGTTCTGGGGTTTCTGATGACAAGCGTATTTCCGCGAACAGTGACATCTGCTTCCCATGTATCAGACCCTTGCTCAACAATAGCTTTAGTAAAAACAGCATGCTTTTCCAAGCCAGCAATTATAATCTCAGCTACTGGTACGGTGGCATACCACGATTTTAGAACTTCGGGGTTAACATGCTTGGGGCTGGAGGTGATTTTCTTGTTCTCGAAATCAAATTGTTGGTAAACATATTCACCAGCTCGGTTTCGGTAACTTTCGCCATCATCAGCGTAAATTTCACCGCTGGCCTTTTGTTGTTTTGAGAGAGCAATAACAAGCGTATAAGGATCTTGCTTCATCAATCCAGCAGATCGTCTTTGCCTGTCACGACGGAAATGCATGTGCCCTCCTCGCAAAAGCATAGGAATCACTTCTAAAGGCGCAGGAATATCGTAGTACCCAATTTTGCTGGAAACCAGCTGGTAATCAGCATAATTGTAATAATTCTCATTGTCTGGAACATACATCCTCACGGAGACAGCACCTTCGTCAGTAACAGGTTTTGCTAATATACCAGAATCACCCCAGAAAAACTCATCGTCAATATCATATGTTTCTTCGTTATCCGGAGTTTCAAAATAAATAGGCTTCATAATAGGGGTGCCCGAGATAGAAGCTTTGTAAAATGAAGTGTACAGGGTAGGCAGAAGTCTGTACCTTTGCACGATTGCTTCCTTAATTGTAGTATTGTAAGGAGGCTCTGGAATCCACGGCTCCCGTCTACGAGCATCGATGTGGGCATGTCCTCGGAAAAAGGGATAGAATACACCCGCTTGATACCACCGAGCTAGCAACTCAGAGCTGGGGTTACCAAAAAATCCGCCTACATCCGCACCAGCAAAAGGCATACCAGAAACACCAGAAGTCAAAATCATTGGCGTAGCAATTTTCAGGTATTCCCACTTGGACATGTTGTCACCAGTCCACATCGCACCCGTTTTTTGAGACCCTGAGAAATAAGATCTCGTCAGGATAAACGGTCTTTGCTGGTTGTTATATCGCTCATTCAAAGCAATAAGAGTCGAATTGTGAAATGTTAGCCCGTACAAGTTGTGAACATCACGGTGTTCGAGACCACCATAATGGATGTTACCTTTCTCCATGGACGTTTCTGGGCCACTAAACACCGATGGTTCATTCATGTCATTCCACAAATGCAGGTTTGGAGCATCTCCACCTAATTCTCCACTGGTACTGAATAACTCATTCCAGATTGGTTGGAACTTTGGATCAAATGAGTCTGCCCAAATACTCTCGCCAGGCCAGCAATGCCCTCGATAAACATCCCCGTCGCTATTCGAAACTGCAGTGTCCGAGTCTTTGAGAAGTTTCGCAACATCATAATTATCGACGTTTTTGATGTGAGGGTCAATAATAGTGATAAGCTTCCTCTTGGTCTCATCTAGCTTTTTCATCATCTCAACTGGGTCTGGGAACAATGATTTTGACCAAGTGAAATATTTTTTCTCATCTGTGTATTCAATATCCAGCCATATGGCATCATAAGGGATACCATGTATATCAAAGTTTTCATGCACATTTAGAACGTCCTCCTGGCTGTTGTAGTTCCACCTGCATTGGTGATATCCAATTGAGAATGCGTGCGGTAAGGCATTGTATCCAGTAACTCTACCATATTGTTTGGAAATATCACAAGGAGTATCACCCACAAATAGATATAAATCAACCAACCCATTTTCGGACATCCAGTGACTTCTGGTTCCAGATTTGGACCTTTCAATGTCAATGTAGGTATCAGCAGCGTTCGCCCAGAAAACTCCAGCAGATGAACCCTTTTTTTGAGCCTGCATGAAAGGAATTGAACCATACATTGGCATAGGAGAGTTTGTTTCGTATTCAAAAATGTCCACATTAAAGAGACGGTAAGGTTCCTTGTGATCATTTTCAGTCTTACCCCTTGTCTCTCGCAACGATAGCTTATCTGCGTGTTCTGGAATTCCATAGACATGGTCATAGCCAGCAAACGATATATCTAATGCAACGCTCTCCGGACCTCTAGACTTCTTATCGTTATGATTGTCAAAGCTATCTTCCCATAAGCCTTCATTTAGCTCAAATGGTCCCAAGTTCTTACTGGCAATCGTAGCAGATTCAGCATCATCACTTCCCATAGGCCGCCAGTGCTCATAGTTCAAGAAACCATCACCGTTCAAAACAATTTGAATTTTGTCTTTACGATAGATAGAGAGTTTCAGAGGATTGACCTCTAATAGTAACTTGTTGTCGCCATATGTATATTCAACATCTCCATTATCGTGTAACCTGAAATCAACATCCTTACTCTCCTTCAAAGGAACATCACTTAAAACCCAGTTCACGAGTTTCAGCCTATTTTTAGTGATTTTTTCATTCTCATAAATTTCAATGTCTCCTGTCTGTCGTTTTCTCTCGTCAATTGTTACTCGAACAATTCCATCTTCCAAGAAGGATAAGACCAGAGGTAATTCTACTTTTAATTCTCTAACTGACTTCACAACTGTAGCACTCACAACTCCTTCTTCCAGCACAATACTAGAGGGATCTATAGAGTAAGAGCTCGAGGCTAAACCGCCATTGCTTGAAATCTGCTCGGCATAGTGACGATTACGTTTACAGAACGGGTTTTGGTCACACTTTCTGAACAGGTACTCCTTTACCGCATAACTGTACCCAATGAACAGGACATTGGCCACCAACAGTAGCTTCACTAGCTGTAAATTGTACATCTCAACCGAACAAAACTCAGCTGCTTGCTAGCTATTCTGTTGGCTGTCAACGTTAAGCTTCAAATGGCTTGAGGTAATGTTCCATCTCGAAAGTGGCATAAGTACTCAAATTTGTTTACGTCAGCGTTAATGCCTAAGTGCGCCAGCTCAAAATCGAAATATACAAAAAAGAAAAATAACTAAATGAATTTCAGGGTTACGCGGTATACGGTACCAGACCGGGGATCTGTCAATTGACGTGCGTACAGATTCACCAGCCCGTTGATTGTTGGAGCTAAGTTATCTACAAATAAATTTATCTTTATTTCCGAAACAAAGCATTGCAAAGACAACAGCACAAAAGAGCAAAAAATGGGATTCGACCCTTGTGGAAAATTGGTAGTTATTTCGGGCGGCTCCCAGGGTCTGGGTGCAGCTTTAGCAAAGGACCTGGTGGAAATGGGTGCTGATGTATTTATTGTAGCTCGAACCGCGACCAAGCTGCGATCTGTGGTCAAGTCGTTGGAAGTGGTCAAGATAAGAGAGACTCAGCGTGTAGGCTACTTCTCCGCAGATGTTAGTAATCCTGAGAGTTGCTCAAAACTTTTCGAGGAGCTTGACAGCGTGCCAGATGCGGTTTTCTGTTGTGCCGGTGGAGCTTATCCAGGCATGTTTGTGGATTTTTCTCCCGAGGACCTCAAATCAAACATGGATACTGTTTATAACACTGCTTTGTACTTTTCTCATGCTGCTATGAGAAAGATGGTTCAAGGGGATCCCGCAACGCAAAGGCATCTAATTTTCTGTTCTTCAGTCTTAGCAATGTACCCATTTATTGGGTATAGCAGTTATGGTCCTGGTAAAGCTGCTATACGGGCTCTTGCAGACATTTTACGACAAGAATGCATTCCTTACAACATTGAGGTAGTGGGTCTTTTTCCCGGAAATATTGACACAGAAGGATATGCAAAGGAGCAAAGCACAAAGCCTGAAATTGCTGCACAGATTGAAGGGCGGTCAGAGCCGCTTGATCCCCAAGTTGCATCTAGAGGTATCATCAAAGACCTGAGAAGAGGGCAAAGAATGATATATACTGATACTACTGGTTGGGCTTTAAGCGGACTGATGCTAGGGGCTAGTCCTAGGAACTGGGCGGCTCTGCAAGCACTTGTGGGCATTATTTTTGTAATCTTCGGTCCTCTTCTCCAATGGTTTATCAACCGAGATATTCGAAGGTTTTACAGGAAACAACAAGAAGAGCAACTAAACAATAATAGCACTGAAGCAAATGAGCTAGATCACACTGAGGGTAATGATGAATAGGTAAATAGAAAATTAATATAAATCTGCTTTATTTTTCGTAGCTACCGGTGACTCGGTAAAGCCAATCAACACCACTGGTTACTTCCTTATTCCATAAGTCAACAACAGTCTGCGTGATATTATCTCTTGTTTCGTAGCTAAGTGTGGTTGGAGGCTTCTCTTTGGGTTTTCCAGCATTATCTAGAATGCTTTTGGATTGTCTCAGGATGTTGGAAGTGGATTCTGAGTCCCGTCGGAATTCTCGAGCAGTGAGGTATGCGATAGACAGCGAAGTAGCCAGTCCTAAAGTATAATTAGACAAAGACTAAAATGTAACACCTTCTTGCTCTTTCTCTTACCTGAGAAAAACCCTACTATCCTTGGCATCCTTTTGTCCTATGTTGAGTTCGTGCTACTGATATAGCTTTATATAAGCTTCAGCTATATATCAAGCTTTGATTAATCGATTTTAACTGGCGCAGGATGATGATAATTAATTAAGGCTAGCTAGCCAAACCGATATATATATACACAAAATTCTAGCACTTACGTACGTACGACGTACAGCTGAAAATTCATTTGCATTAAAACTTTTCAGTACTTCAACAGATTAAACTTCGGAGTCATGCCAACAGTTATTCGGAAACTGGGTAGGACGTATAGTCACAGGCAGGCGCTAGTGAGGAACCTGGTTTCTTCCCTGATAGAACATGAATCTATTACTACAACATTTGCCAAAGCTAAGGAAGCTCAGCATTCTGCGGAGCGCGCTATAACTCTTGCAGTCACAAACAAACCTCATGCTAAATCTCGGATGGTAAAGTATATTTTCAAACCTAATGAGCTCTTGCCCAAGTTGTTTGGAGAAATCCGAGAAAGATATGCAGGTAGGCCTGGTGGTTACACCCGAATCTTGAAACTGGAAAACCGACTTGGAGATAACGCTCCTCAAGCTATTTTGGAGCTGGTTGGAGGCAAGAAGGATATGAGGTTTGCTATCACTGCTAGAGTCGTTGCTAGACTACAGAGACAAGGTCTGCCGCTAGACGAGATTACCAAGACCAACGTGAGAAAACTTACAAGGACTAAAGAGGACACCCAAAGATTCAATCAGGAAGTTGAAGCAATGAAACTGGAATTTTACAGCACCGAAGAAAGCATTGAAAACAAGCCTATACCAAGAGAAAAGAAGAGAAAGGCACCAGTAAGATTTTTACCAAATCCTTTATCCTACACCCCCAAAGACAAGCTACCGGGGAGCCAAGCTACAGCTAAGAGTTGAAGAGCCAGCAAATTCAATTCAAGATTACTCAAGCCACTCCAATAAACTCCTTGACCACCGTAGATGTGAGAATTTTCTACGTAATTGTACATATATGGCATTTAACAAAACCGGTTGGGCATGAAGTATACACATAACTGATATTATTGATCGGCAATTTTCACAGATCTTAGCACTATGTAGTTAAAAATTTCAGCTAGCAGATCAAGGTCCCGAAAAAATTACACCATATCTGAGTTTCACGTCAGTACTGGGCTGAAAATGATTTTAGAAAGGGAAGAGATTCTGGAACTTAGAAAGCAGCTTGTAGCAGTTAAGCCTGCTGATCTAAATCTGGCATGGTAAGCTTAAATTATTGTCGTTACTTCTACAGCTGCCCTAACTGGGGTTGTCTAGGTTCACTGATCTTTACAGATCAATTCTGGAGTCAACACTGGAGTCGACAGGTGTAGGAGACTACCGGACTTTAGCTACTGATACCTTGAGTATCTGGATACAGAGGCTGGTGCAATACTTGAATATACCAGGAAACTCACTTGATCGCTTCTCAAAACTCATAACGGCTGATGATGCAAACAGTATATTTACCTATGTCTGTGATTTCTGGACAGACTCGGGAGCAGCATTGGGCAATGCTTTAAAGGAGCTTTTCATCAAAACAATTAACTTGATTTCTTTGACCATGGAAAAGGATGTATCCGTGGAGCTTATGCACCAATGGACCCAGCGGGTTCTTTTAATGCCACAGACTATGAGAGCTAGATATTTTTTGCTTGAGGTTCTAGCTAAGCATGTTGGCGGAAAGTACATACTGCAGATTCAGCCTTTTCTACTTGAGCCATCTCTAAAACTCATGGCCGTTTCGGCCTTGTCAAACTCGATAGGCAAGGCAATGTACTCGATATACTCCAGCACCTACGATAAGAACTCACCCGTTGAAACTTGGGCATCGCAATGGTCTGAGGCTAGTCGCTTTGCTTTAAAAGATGAATATTCACAAGAAAACATAATAACTTACTTTTTGACCTTGATGTTCAAGTTCTGTCCAAAATCTTTCGGTCCTTTTATCGAGCCGCTCTTGGAACAGAAGTCATTGGGTGATGTGTACTGCATGAAAACAATTATTGGCTGTCTTAAACTAGGTCAGAATTTGGGAATCCAAAGTGCCGAGGACAGCATTGACGATAGGCTCATGGAAGCTCTCTTGAGACACGAGTCTCAAGTGCTAAGAGTGGGTGGACTTTCACTTCTTCTTTCCAGCCCTAAGGGCTCAAAGCCTGTCGAATCCAAAGTATTTGTGATTCTCAAGAAATACATGGACTGTGTCACGATAGACTCTGACTCAGGATATCGGAACCAAGTTCATGGAATCATAAGACAGTTTCTTTTCAGGGTAAGAGGCTACGCTTATGCTCTCATGAGAGACTCTGAGCGAAAGTCTCAAAAGCTACAGGAAGAGTCCAAAGTCTCATTGGAAAAACTATCTGAAATAGAAAATTTCCTTCAATGGTTTGTCTTATACTTACAGAAAAAAATTCAGCCCGGCTCACCTTATCAATCTCTGATTACAGGAACCCTGTTGCTCAAAATAACAACTCAAGCTGGATTGGACAACCGGGTGGACAAATCAAATTTTGAAAAGCAATATGTACCATTCCCATTCAATGTTCCTATCTTCACTCCAACTATGGTACGATTACTTGTCGACAACGTTGCCAATAATTATGAAGACATCCGAAAGCATTCGGCAATTATTTTAAAGATGTGTCCACTACCAATGCCACTACTCGAAACAAAAGCTAATGTTGACTTGCTAGCTGCTAATTGCGAGGATATGATTTCTGGAATGAAAGGACGGGAAGGTGATGGTGGAGCTAAAATGGCACAGCTGGTCTTCAATCTCTACAACGTCCCGGAAGGGCTTCAATTCTTGCAGCATATCGTTGACAAGCTCAATTCTCTGATAGTTTCTGCCAGAGCGTCCTTTTCAACAGCTGTCTGTGAACAATCTGTACATGGATACTTCACTGCGCTCAACGAGATTGTGGATGACATGGATTTTACAAAATACGACATAAGTCAAATTTTGGTAAATCAGATTATTTCTTCTATTTTCGAAGTCTGGGATTTAGTTAAAGATATTCTCTGTCATGACTCGCCTGAGGGTAATTTGCCCACCGAAAGCGATTTGAGTTACCGCTCTGAGCTGGAAACGCGATTTGGACCTACAACTCAGCTGATTCTGAGTTATTCATGGAGAGCAGTTAAGGAATCTACTTCGCTCTTGGGCGTCCTGATCAAACGTTTACCAGACAATCTTCTTTCAGACGAGTACTTGGTGAACTGTGGCGATCTCTTGTTGAGCCAGCTATCCGCAGTTCGTCACCGTGGTGCTTTTTCCTCGGTATACCCCACTTTTGTAGCTTGTTGCACGAGATGTAACTCCAGACCTATGCTCAAAACGCAAAGTGAAGAGTGGTTAAACCAGAATCTAAAGCTCATTCAAGATAAGGGCCGTTATGTAACCAGAAGATCTGGAGGTTTGCCATTTCTTGTCACCGCTGTTTTAACCGCGGATAATGGGCCTGATGATTCACTTTTTACCAAAACTTTCGAGAATTTGGTGGAAATAGCCACTGCTGGAGTTAAGGGACTTTCCGAAGATCTTCCTCAGGTACATGCTTACAACTGTATTAAAGCCTTATTTATCGAAGCAGAGCTTTCTGTTAAATGCACGAAGTTTATAGACCGTGCCTTGGAACTCGCCATTGCAGCTTTTTCTAGCGACATTTGGGCTATTCGTAACGCTGGACTTATGCTTTTCACTGCCTTGCAGAACAGACTGTTCGGTTCCAAAGGCGGCATCAAAACAATGTCTGCTAGACTTTTCTTTTCCAAGTTCAAGCGAATTAGAGCTGTGTTGTTGCAACATCTCAGGAATCACGTAGACTCGGTGGATAGCTACGACGGGAGCAGCAGGAATATTGAGACAGTTTACCCTGTGCTCTCGTTATTATCTAAACTAGAGGGTGTGAATGGTTATAACGGCCTGGATGAGTTTCACCCCATGGTGATACAATGTCTGAGAAGTAAAATCTGGAAGATCAGGGAAATGGCGGCTCGTGCACTGGCACCTATAGTATCTCACGATATGAAATATGACACCGTTGTACAGCTTTTGGAATCGTCATCAACCATAAATCAGAATGATCTTCACGGGAAATTTCTGGCTGTGGAAGCAATGCTGGATGATACTGTTATCTTGGCAAACAGAGATCTGAAGCTTGTTCTTGAGGAAAAGTTTTCTGCGTTGATAACTGAGAACAGGTGTCCTGAGACATGCTCAACAGCATTGAGAGTTATGAAAAAATGCATACCGGACAGTAACAGCTTCAAGAGCTATTGTTCCAAGCTACCCTACCCTGACACGAAGTTCCTTGATAGTAGCAGGCGAATTGTAAGAAAAGATGTTGCTTTGTACTCACTGGAGGAGGCTGTTTATGTCAAAGATATCGGTAAAACTTTCAGTCTCTGTGTTGAGTATCTTCTTGACTATTCTTACGAAGTGCAGATGGCCACTATTTCTTATCTCGAAGAACATCTGGATTTCATTCAAGGTGCTAACCAAGATACCAAGTTGGCTCTTTCTTGTTTGGTCTGGGAGTTATTTCTCCGTAATAGTCCAGTGCTTGTCAAAGGCTCCGCTCTCAGATTTTTCGGTAAGCTAAAATGTTTCGACGAGCTCAAAGGTAGCTTGGAATCTTGGAAAGCCCTCTATGAGGTAATTGGTGATAACGTTGGCGATGATGTAAGGGAGAACGCAATTGATACTCTGGGATATCTTACAGCGTATATGGGCTTGGAAAGCTGTAACAAGCGCTGGTTTCAAGTTGTTTTGGACAACTCGTCTGATTTTGTTCCTGCGCCGACTCGGCAAGCAGCTTTGAACTCGCTTTTCCATTTCTTATCATACAGCAAAACACAGACAGAAAACAACACCAGTTTACTACTTCGCATGTTTGTGTTCCTTTCGGATGATGATTACGATATCCGAGCTTCAGCTGCAGATTATACTTCTAAACTACTTTCTCTTGGAAATTCTACCTGTGAGTATTGCGAGAGAGAAATTTTAAGGCACTTCTCTAGCCTTGAAGCCAGTGAGCTCGTTGGCATTGATATGTCATCTGTCTATCGAGATAGTAGCCCTCTTTCTAAACAAATATTGGCTGCACTCACTCCAGATGAATTGCTGTTTAGTGTGGAGAAAAACAATCTGTACAGAAACGAACTTACAAATGTGGACAAGTTTGAACGGCTCTTCCTCGAAGCTTCGGCTCCAATCAAAGCAGACACTGACAAGTTCGAAACATGGCTTCAAGATGGCTTGACCACCTATGTGGATGTCATCAAGGAAAATGGGAACGACGGCTTGCTAGGTTGGACTTCGCGAGATTATGAGTTGTACCTCGTACTTTACAAAATCAAGTCATACGTGAAAGTTGCACAGCACTGGGGTTGCATCTTGGATCTAAGTACTCTTCAAAGCCTGCAAGTCCACCATGGCATACACCAGCTATTGATTATTCATTAATAATCCTGCATTTATTTATATACGTTTACAGAGTTAGCCATTTATTGACTGCATGTCGCAACTTAAGAAATAACAAGACTATCATTTTTGTTGAGAACCTGGGACAGGACTTGGTTAGATCTGAACGTCAGACCCTTGGTTCTTTCGATGACTTGTTTGTGAGCACTAGAAATTGGATGATTCATTATCACAGTACCTTCAGATTCGTCAATCTTTGCGTCCATCCTGGTGTCTTGAATAAGATTGGCAATCCACTTCTCGCCTTGGTCGGTATTGAGGTTAAGTCTAGCAGAGAGCTGAGCAACATCAATCCTTTGATGAATTCTGCAGTATAGCTCGGAGATCAAATGTCTTGCAGAATTTAGGAAAACCTCGGTTCTTGGAGCAATGAAGAAATCATTTTTCAGAATGATTTCAGCCTCAGACAACTTGGCCTGAGCTTCCTCGAAATCATAGTCAATATATAGAGCACGAATAAATTCAGTTAGAGCATCTTGATACTCATAGGTTTCCTGGCCAACCACTCTGATCAAATCTTTCAGTCTTCGCTGGAAGCTGTTACTGCCGTGAGATCGTCCTCTGTTTGAAGAAACAACAACCACGGTTAAATATCTAAGAATCCAGGGGCAGGCAGCCTGAATGGTACTAATGTAAGAAGAAGAGAAGAAAAGGTCACAAAGGGTATCTTTGCCACTCTCTGTGTTGAATAAAAGGAACAGAGACCAGTGAATGATCCAGGTTCTATGGTGAAGCTGAGTAAGGGGATCTGCGAAGGATCTTTGATCAACAATATCTCTTAGTCTTCTAAGCTCATCCAAAGCAGAATCCCACTGCATGGACAAAATGTCAGCCGCAAATTTACCCCATGTAGCTGATGCAATAAGGTCAGAGTCGGTAGAAAGAACTCGGAAGTGGTAGAGTAAATCTGAAGCAGGTCCATACTTTCCACAATTATATTGAAACTGGCCATACTTGTAAAGGTCGTTGATCATTTCACCGCCAACACCATACTTTGACTCCAGAAGCTTCAAGTTAGCCTGCTTATCTTGCTGAAGGTTACTAATGACATCCTGGTCCTCTAAAACCTCTCTCACTTTGGCTGTGGCAGCTTCAAATTTCTCCGACTGCTCAGCGACTTTTTTGCTCTTTTCTTCCAACTCAGGTGAGATTGTGTCAGTGTTATTTAGCTCCATCCAGACTTCGGAAGCATAATCAACCATGTTGGAGTCCTTGAAAAGATCATACTTAAGCTGAAGCAACGTGTTCTTGTCGTAAAGCTCCGTGTTTGACAGATGTTGCAGTAATGGGAAAATCAAATGTCTGTCGAGAAAAGACATCAGCTTCTCTGTGAGATCATACTTTCTAGCAATAGCTAGAACATCCTCGCTAGACTGGTTCTCTTCCGTCATGCTGAAATAATAATCTGGAGTTGAAATTATACAGCGCTGAAAATTTTCAGAGCTTGATTTAATAAAATCGAAATTTTCAGACTGAGTACTCGAATCGCGTTCGTACGTAGGGTGAATGCACAGAAAATGAGGAGGAGTCCTGGCGCAGTTATTACATAATCACTTGTATTCGACCTGCAGCGTACTCTCCAAAAGCAGGCCGCCTATAATTACTAGCAAAGCTTGGGAAAAAAATCTACTAAAATAGGAGTCCAGGATACTCAAAGGTTTATCAAGCTATTACTTCGAAGAAGAAAAGTTATTGTTACATCGCCATTGCAGTAAGCAATTGATTTGAGTACTATACGAAGCTTGTTATAGAATAGCATTATCAGCCAGTATGTTCCATAAAATGTTGAGTCTCCAGGCATGCAATACAAACATGTTAAAAGCAAAGCACTTCACTTTTTGAAAAATGACATCAATGAACTCTGTCCAGCAGGTTTTGCTGCCTTTCGTGGAACTTTAGCAATTGGCTTAGTGGAGGGCTTAGCCAGAGAGTCCTCGGCTTCTCCTTCAGAGTATGATTCCCATTCTTCAACAAACTCCGTACATAAGTAACCTTCGGCGTCAACCTTACTTATCTCTTTTTTGACCTTTCTCCGCTTCCGTGGTCTGCTCTTAGGTCCATTAGGTTCTATCCTCGAGGCCACTGGGTTATCCACATTTTCTCCGCTGTCTTCGGCTTGAGTGTTCGACGGAGTTTGTCGGTCGGTTTTTGGTGAGTTAACATGTAGTTCCTGCGCAGTCAGCATTTCAACGTCTTCACTCTTCTCTCCGGGAGTTTCCTGTTGTTCCTTTTCCTCTTGTGGCTTTGTTTGAACGGGTTTAGTTTCAAGGTCGTCATCTTCGTCGTCATCATTATCAAACATTTCCTCCAACTGCTGTCTCTCTTTTTCTTTTTGAGCTTCTGAAATACTAGGTCTTTTGGCAGTTTTGCTTTCATTCTTTGGTCTGGTATCCGAGTATCCTGTCCGTGACCCCGCTGCATTTGTGACACTGGGCTTCTCTTCTAGAGCCTTGGGATTTGGGCTGACCTTTTCAGGGGCCTGTTCCTTCTTTTCAACTTTCGCTTTTGTCTTGAAAAATGCGGATGCCAACGGAGACTCATTCTTTCCTGCTTCCGCCGCCTTACTTGAAGCAATAGAATTTTGAGCTGATGAGGGTTTTGAGTCCTTTTCCGTCTTCTTCACACTATTGCCAAATCCTCTGTTAACATTTTCCTTTTTAACTGGCGCGGACTCCCCAAAACTCAACACCTTTGAGGGCTTGATAATACCAAAGGTTTCGTATTTATGCTCGAGACTTTTGCCCACGTCGAGTTCATCAGCTCTTATTTTTGCATTTAGCAATGAAGTTTCGCTCTAAGACAGTCAGAACTGGTACATCTGATAAAGTAGTAACCTAATTGTAAACTTACTGATGCGTTGGAAACACCTATGCTGTAAATATGAATTGACCTGATGTGGTCATACTTTGCTTTCTCCTCTTTAAAATGTTAGATGTACCGCCTAGGATTTAGTGCCAATCTCGCTAACTCACCATCTAATGCATCTTTTGATATCAAAGAAACCGTCTCTATTGTGCTATGCTTTTCCTGGCTATCTGGTGCTGTGAGCTTTTTTGAACCAGTTATAATGAATGATGCGTCGAGAGAGGGGTTTTTCTGATAATACTCCCAAAGCAACCTTATAATTAGTGACTTTATCAAACTATAATCTTTCAAAATTTCTTACTCTTTGGCAGTATCCACATGAACGCTTTCCTCGCGGCTCAGTAACCGATATGAGATCTAAAATTCAGTTAGCAGAGAATAGGAGCAATATGAGAGCAACTCCGTACAACTTGGTCCTCAGTATTTATAAGAAATGCTAGTTTTTCTTCAATTTGAGAGTTCATTTTGGGCGACAGCCGTGAATTAGCTGAAACTGAAACTTTAGAGGTTGGACAAGAGACTGTTCAAGCTGGGCCTGCGTACTAATTGTTGAAGCGTGACCAATAAATCAGTATCAAAAAGGCTGACGAGCCGCTGTTACAATCGGTTTCGCTTTTTACGCGCGCGCATAGATCAAAAAATAATAAACGCGTCACGCAGAACACCTTAATGCTAAAGAAACATAATGCCCAGGCCTGTAGAAACTCTCCAAATTTTCACGAATAATTTCCTGAACCGGGCCCTGGACCCTGGGATTTGTTCAGAGACTCGCAGAACAAGAACAACATAGCCAATAATAAGCTTCTAACATAAAAATCATAAATATAAGATACTACTATTAGATTTCGCAGAGATCACTGACGTGATAGGCAGTGTCGCTCTTTTCACTGAACTATTGAGAGCAAATTTGAAGCACTTCTGATGCTCTTCTAATAATTTCTTCGCCTATAACCAACTGTTAGTAACACTTTTCTACTTTTCATTGTCATTAATCAAACTTACTCTCTAATTGCCGAATATTCTCGTCAGCATTATCAGGCAAACCAAGCCATGTCGCCGGCTCGCGATCAGGTAGCTGCTCTATCCATTGATCGAAATCATCTTTAGAACCGGTCTCTGGCATATTAGTGGCCTTTACGCCGTCAACCATGCAGAATTCTGGCTCAAACGATGCTACTGTGAGCATCCTCTCAAAAGTCCTCTCAATATATTCTTGCTCGGATCTGACTTCCACTTTTGCACCATAAACAGTTTTAGATAGTAAGTGCGATAACACATCCCAAGGAATGTTTTCTGGTGACAGATTTGTTCTGCTACCAGCTAGGTCATCTATCCACTTTGAAATTACATTGGTGCCAAGTTCCATATCAGGGTCATTGAAATCATAAGCCCGAGACCAGCCAAGCGGTATGAAACCAAGCCTTGCTTGGAATACACTGTGTACCCAGGACAGCAAAAATAGAACTCTCAGCTTTTCAACTGCACCATCTCGAGATATTTTTGAGATCTGGCCAAAATTGGCGCGCATGATTGATTTTATGCCTGGAGATCTTTCAAACACAAGCACGCGAGAATTCCGGAGCAAAGTCTGAGGGATGTTAGGACTTCCCATGGTAACAGTGAAAAATAGTCTGAAAGAGGGATTGAGACTCTGTAAAGACAGAAGCTTCTCAATGCCTTCAGCCCAAGCAAGTGAAAAGTGAAGGTTTTGTAAAATGAGCCAAGATCCCTTTCGAGCTGCAGCTTGTAATGCCATCGTGGCTTGGGCACAAGATTCCGGGGACCCCATCGCTATCACTTTGTAGCTTACGCCACGAGTACGCGCAATTTGTTCAACGCGGGAAGTCGGCTCTTCATCCTTGGTACAGAGGGCAATGGGAGTTTCGGCAGAAACTTGCTCGAAAATCACCGACTCAATCTCAAAGACAGTTGATAAAGAAACGCCGAGTGTGACTTCTCCAGCGCTAGCAACAGCACGCTGAAATACGTGTGGCTGTAATAAAAAGACAAGCTGGAGTTTGTTGTACTGCTGTATAGCATGGCTCCCCTCGACAAAAATTTCAGCCATTTGAGGAAGTGAACCTTCGGCGCGTTGAACGATGGAGCTGATCTCGTTTGGACTGAGTCTTTCATTAATCAGTTCCAGAGAAGACACTCTCTGTTGAGCCACATTCAACCAACCATCAGACGCAAAATCAATGTCAATATCAAGAAGATTACCCAGGTCTGTAGTATCTGCAGTAGAAATTGCTTCCCTGGCATAACTTTGCAGCAAAAGCAAGAGAAAAACAGGCCTGTCCTCTACAAGCAAGCTGGGTGCAGTTCTGATATACGCCATCCTGTAAAGCTGCTTCAATAAAAACGTCTTTCTGCTTTCAGCATCCTCTTCGCACTTTATCGAAAGAGAGGCTCTGATGATATCGAAAAAAAATTCCAGAGAAAATTGGTAGAAGCTGTTCAGAGTAACTAGACTTTCCAAATAGCTAAATACCAGGCTACAATGCTGTGCCAACGGTAGATACAGATTCATAGCTGCATTCATGCTACTCATGATCTCATTCGTTTCAGTGACCTTCTTATTGACTTCGAGGGCATCAAGTTTAATGTTTTCCAACGTGTCAACAACTTCGTCATTGTCCAAAATGCTGCCTTCAGTGTCATTAAGAGCCTGCAAAAGCTTGACCTCAAGCTCTCTGAGATTTTTCTGGTATTTTCCATGTAATTCCAACAGTTCTTTGTGTCGCACTTCAATCTCTGGATTCTCAGCAGCCAACGCTATTCTCAATGATTGCACTTCGATACTTCCTCTCGTCACAGTGAAATTGACAGCAGTGGTCCTACCAAGAACATAGCGAGGAACTTCAAAAGAGGAATCTTTCGTAAGTAGATACATCCTGAAATGAGGTGAAAGGTCGATTTCTTGCTTCCCCAATCGAATCAATGTTCTACCACCGGAGTAGAAATACTCCTTATTCAAGATTTGGAACACTATGGGGTCAAAATGCTCAGCATCCTGCACTAATATAGGTGTTCCAAACCTTAGAGAGCTTTCCAAATGCTTTACAAAAGAGTTGTCCAAAAAGCTGGTAATCTGAAGCTTTCTACCTGCGTTTTCTTTCTCCAAAAAATCCTTGATGTTGCCAGTTGGGTCAATAATAAGCGGGAACCTGTTGTAGTTTTGAAGCATCAAAGCATTCTCCACGGACAGATCGTCGTTCGACAAGCCGTTCTCCTGCCACTTTAAGCGGGTTGTAGCGGTCGCAAGATATTCAGAAACAGACAAATTTTCACTGAAAGGAATGCCCACACTACTCAAACCGGCCTTCCACCTTGACAGCAGCTCTGAACGTATCTTTTGATCAAATTTACCTCCGTAACTCAATAAGGCAGCAGCTAGGATTGAATTTCCAACTACATTGTGACTTCGGTCATCATATTCTTGAATTCCAACAGACCATCGGGTTTTTTCTTCCGTCAAACTGTCAAATAAAGCAACACTGCGATCTACTTTTTGTTCTACAGTCTTCATTTCAGACTTTATAACTTGTGCCTCAGTGATCAACGCAGCATATGTGTCTTTATATTGTTCTATGCTCTTCTCCAAATCATCAATCATCTCAGCTATGGCCAGCGCCTGAGATCTCGTCGTGGTGGTTTCTAGCTCAAGCCTTCTTACCTCTTCTCTCAAAGGTCCAATTCTTTCTAGAATCATGCTATAATTTACTTGCGCCTCAACCCATTGCAACAGTGGACCGCATGCTTTACTGGCTCGGTTTGCAGCTTCATAATTATAATTGGGCAAACTCAGGTAATCTCGCTCCATTGTCTCGCGTAATGATAATGTCATCTGAGTCTCGCTCTCAAACCTGACAATACTGGGAATAAAATCATCTCTTCTCAGCACTTGCATAACATCTCTCCATGAAGAGGTCTGATACCCTAATAAGGTTGCAACCGACTCCAAAGTCAACTTCACCGTAGCAGGAGGATTTCCCATAGATTTCAGCTCGGTTAAATGTTGTTTTTTGATATTATTGACACTTTTTTGAGCTTCCACAACCGCTGGTTCTGCTTTGGCAAGGTCACGCTGGACTCTTTCTGTTCTAGCTGCAATCTGCTCTTCTTGTGCCTCCAACGCAGCCTGTATCTGGAAAGAGGCTTCTCTTTTTCGTTCAGCTTCATTTTGATCAGATACCATTTGCCTAAGCATATTAGAAGCCTCTTCACTCTTGACTTCAAGCTGCTTCTTTTTTTCTGCCAATGAGATTCTCATAGATTTCACCTTAAGCTTAGTCTCTTGCAGTTTTCTGAGCCCTACATTGAAATGTCGTCGCTGATCTTCCATATCCAAGCATTTCATAGTATATATGCGAGAGAAATGATGCAAAAAATCCAAAAAGTCTCCAGGTGTGGAGAAAGTCTTGACATTTCCAACAATATTATTGATGCTGCTGTGAATACTGCAGCACACTGTAACGACGGCACTTCTAAATGTGGTAATCGAAGGGATATCTTTGCCTAGAGCCAATTTCTGGACAACTTCGGTGGCCTTGTAATCTGACTGATCAATATTGAGAGAGTGAGTCAAAGCTGAGGATACCTGGTGCAGTGTTGCATTAGACCACGAGCCCATCCAATTCAAAACGCATCGGTTAAACAAAGCTGGAGAAGCAGCAAATTGAGAGGAAAGGCCCTCGATTGAAGGATTCATAGTGAAAATAACGTGTAGATTTTTCACCAGTTGCTGAACAAACCACGAGTAAAGTTCGTCCGCACCACTTAGGTTCACACCATGGCGGATAGCACCTTCTCTGCAAGCAGACAACAGCATGGTGTAATCATCCCCTTCAAATAAACCAGGAATTTCACCATTTGCCAAAAGAGTGTTCATCCGCTCCAGGAATGAAGTCTCCGAAATGTTGGACTCATCTAAAAGAAAGAGTACTTCTCTTCCTTCACACCCAGCACACTTCAGTATATCTCTGAGATCAGCGCAAAAATTTTCCTCGGTATATTTTCTTGTGGTTTGCAGCCTACAGACCTTCACGCCATTCATCCATGCCACAAACCTTGCTAGAGTTGACTACAACTTTGTTAGACTTTCAGCTTTGCTGCTTTTCAACAAATCTTTTGACTTACTCTACCACTTGAACTAGCCCCAATTAGAATCATATGCCCTTGAGGTTGTTTCAGAACACGATCAATACGCAGAATATGGTCTAGAAGGTCGTCATACAATACTAAATGCGTATCAATGTCTTCTTCACAAAAAGATTTCATTCGCGCAGCAACAAATTGTTGCAAATCTTTTCTTTGCACAGGAACATAATCCTTGGAAAGCCAGTTTGTAAAAAGAATCGGCTGCTCCAAAGCTTTGTCCAAGTCCACATTGATGAAGTACTTGCCAGCAACCTCATGAATCAACTTGAATGTCCATTCCTTTTCCTCATCTTCTACTAATCTATCATAAAACAACCGGAGAGCTTCATGTGCCCAAATTCTAACTAATCCCTCAATTTCCAAGAACTCAAGGAAATGGATTGATTTGAAAATACCTCTGCACCACCTGGTAAGCTCTCTGGGACTATAAATGTAATGGGCTTGTTTGGAGGTCAAAGCCTTTTGAGACTCCACATACAACGAAATCATAGCATCGGTGAGCGCCGTTGAAAATCCTTTCAGTGTCGGCACGCATTTAAGCAGAGATGAGTTGAATGTGCCATAAATCTGTTTTAAAGATAACAGCCCTGGGTAGTTGACATATACCACCGTGCAATGCCTCAAAAACCTTTCGCTCAGGCTATTTCTGCCGACATCACTCGGAGGATTGCAAGCCCCAACAAACTGAATATTGACTAGAGTCACCCATTTTTTATCAGCTTCTCTCCAGAATCCACCTTGTTCGATCATCTGTCTCAAGAACAATATAACGTGTTGGGTCCCATATTTATCCAGGTCGGGAAGATTGATTTCGTCACAAAATACAACAAGCCAGCGTCCAATTTGAGTCGGGGAAAGTACCCAGCCGTCAATCGTTTTGCGATACTCACAATGCTGCTCCAGAGACTTTATAACCAATTTTGTGGTGGTAGCTTTTGAAAAGTTCAATCCAACGACATCATAAGCTGAAGACTTTCTTAAAGCATTGAATAGCGTCATAGTTTTACCAGACCCAGGAGGCCCGCACAAAATAATGGGCCTATGCTCACTAACAAGTCCAAAAATCAAAGACTCATGCCTTGCGGTGTCCACCGTTGGAATAACAACGTCAGTGCGAAGAATTGACTTTGTGTCCAAATCAATAGTAGGAACCTTACTCAACCATGGCTCCCAGCTGCCGTGAAGCAATGACACGTCAAAGTCAAGAATACTACTGCCTGAGGGTAAATCCAGGTCAAAGAATGGCTTCAGTGAGCCAGCGTACTCTTCAAATTTTGTGCGGTCTTCCAATGGACTGTCACCTGCAAAAGCCCAAATCAAAGATAAAATCAGTTTTTTTTGTAGATAACTCTCGACATCAATTAACGGGTCAGCAGTCTGCGCTGAAACTGTCAACAACTCAGAAATTGAAACTCTTATCAATGATAGCAAGGTGCTTAAAGCCCTCGTTTCGGAAAACTCCATGATGTGATTAAGAGACAGACAAAATGACAAAATCTCAGAAATATCCAGTCGATTTAATATAGACTTCACAACCTTGAAGGCTTTTGAGCGGATAGTCGCAATTAACTCTGCATTGTCATTATTTACGGCAATGTCAGTATCTTCGAATTTCTCACGCTCAAGCTCAAACAATAACTTGTTGAGACAAATTTCAGGGCGAACTAAATCTCTTCCAAACCAAATGATTCCGCAACGACTCACTGTAGCAGGGGTTGCCGCATTGAGATTCTCCACCTCAAAAAGCAGTCTTACGTTTTCGCCAACTTCAAGACGTTCTCCATTTGGCAAAGTCAGTAACTTGTTATCATCCAAGACACTATTCAAGTTCTCAACCCATTCCGGATCAACCTCAGTGTCAAAAATTATCCAGTGTTTCTTTGACTTTTCTCCCCTGTTGTTTTCATTTATTCGGCGTAAAATTCCTGTAAACAGACCATCTGTCCATTCTCTTGTGGTAGGGTCTAAACGGCCGTACAGTACTTCCTTGGAAAGAACTTTTGCATCCAAAACATAGAGAGAAATGTCTTCTTTGTAGAGCGTCTGAAGTGTTTGACGAAGTATTTTGTAGCAAGAACTTTTACCAGATGCAGAACTTCCAACAAGCATGATTCCGTGGCAAATATCGAGGAATCTGTGCAACTGGCTAACCTTTTCCAACCAGGCATCTGACCCATCCAGCCCTTCTTCCGCTGCAGTTTTAGTGAGAGCATTACGAATCGCTTCATTTCTATCAGAATCAGAACTCACATTTTCGAAGATTTCATTGCATAGGCTTTTTAAGACAGCATTATCGCTCATCACCAACTTCGGTGTGATAGAATCTGCGATGGACTGTAAAATCACTGACTCTTCGCTTTGACTCGTTGTACTACTAACAGCTTCGTCCTCGAGTTTGCGCCGTTTTAGTCTTCCACTTATTCTCAAAACACTTTTTATCGCACGCAGACCAAAGTCATAATGCACTTGAGGCTGAAGTCTTTCTTCCAACAAAGTGAACAGCGGAACAATCTTGCGCGAAAGTAGTTCAGCTTGACTGAATCCTTGTGAACTAAGCACAACTTCTACAATGTTCTCTTTGTCTGGAACCTCCATAGAGAAACTTCGGAAGAGCTTCTTAAGATTTTCTGGAAGTGAGTTTCTTCCTGCATAGCTCGGGTTCATAGTGATAAATACAGCTGTCTCACTATGAAGCCTTCCTTTCCTATTGATCAGCTCCACGTCCGATTTTGCGTCTCTCAACGATAGCTCAATGCTCTCGACTTGTGAAGAAACTGAGCTCAAAATATGCTCTTGTAGTCTGTTAAATTCATCAAAGCATGCCCATGCACCTATTTGACAGACACCCAGCAAAATTCTTCCAATAGCTTGGTAGTCAAAGTTTTCATCACAGCAAAATACCAGGACAAACTTGCCCAGTGCTTGACCCAGAGCTTTCACGGACTCTGTTTTACCAGTACCTGACGGGCCAAAAGGAGATCCTCCAAGACGATAGCTGAGAGCCTGAGTCATGGCTAAAAAGAAGTCATCCACCAATGGTGTATTCACAAGTCTATCTGGCATTCCCAAATACTCGAAGCCGTACACAAACGTTGATTTCCCTTGTAGAACTCTGAGTCGATCTAGCGGTGGCAGGCTGGAGTCAAGATAATATCTCAGTGCAGTGAGCCATATAGTTGAATTAAGCCCTCGTTCCAAAGACTTCTCAAGCCTGAAAGCAAGGTCTCGCTCGTGTATCACTTCGGTGATCAGGATCTCAACTTTTTTCCTATCAACCGAGTCAAGGTCGCCTAGTACAAGAGTGGCTAGTTTCGATAAAAGGTGTTCAATGCAAGCTTTTACTGTTTTGAGCTGCTGTTCAGAATTCGCTTTGAGAGCATTTTCAACAAGTGAAGTCCATGTAATCTGCAGAAACAAGGTGCATATCTGAGATGGAGTTTGTTGAATCCAAGTCAGAAATTCCTCATCAGAAATTGAGGTGGTGAATATGTTTGTGCTACTCTTGCAGTAGGTACTGAGTTGTTCTGCCAAAGACACTCTAACTTCAATTTCCAGCTCTATCATCCAGTCTACAACACTTGCCGCATTGACTATTGACACATTCTTTCGAAGATTCAAGACCTCACCTTCTTTTGACATAACTCCCTGGATACGCCCCCCGCCCTCAGTGAGAATCAAGCTGCCTATGCCAGAAAACATCTTAGGAAGATGTTTATTTATTCTTTGAACATCTTGAGAATTTCCCAATATTTCTAACAAATCGTCATCACCGACAAAATAGAATCTACCAAACTTTTGTCTTTCCCTCTCGAAGTAATCACCCAATGCTTTTTGAACCCTTGCTAAAGACTCAGAGAGACGATCCATGGAGAGCTGAATATTAGGAATAGAAAGCACTTCCATAACCAAGGGGGATTTGTATATTTGTTTCAGAATCAAGAAAAATTCAGAGTTGATACTTCGAAACCTTACAGACTCAGTAGAAAGCATTTGGCTGATTTGCTCATTTTCACCAAAGACACCCTCCAGGTAAACCCATTGACGCTGAACATCCACCCAAACATCAAACAGGGCAGTGACTTTTGATAGCCGCTCCTCCCAGAGCCTTGTTTCTTCCTCAAAAATCTTGAAGTAAGGAGAATGATGCATGGCACCAAGAGACGTGAGATGCTCCTCAGCTTGCCGAAAAATATCTTCCCAGTTGGAAACCAAGCGGCAAACGTTACGGTAATTGACAAACTCCAAAGCTAAACTTTCCCAAATTTCCCGAAGCTGCTTCAAAAAGCTTTCTATCGCGAGCTCGCCTTGAGCTTGAGCAATCAGATCCTTGATCTTTTTCTCGCTAGCAAGCAAGTTAAGATCCCAGACATCACCGAGACTCATAGAGCTGTAGCGATATTTTTTCCCAGGAGACAGATCTTTAAGTAGAGACTTCCAATGCCTTTCTTGAATAGCTTCGGATTTAAGTTGAGTGATGATGGGAACAGTTCTCATGTATTTCTTAAGAAGTTCCTGAACTTGTTGGAAAGCTGTGTACTGACGAACTTTAGCTGGCATTGTCTTTGCGTTTGTTAAGTATTCATCAAGAACCTGCCTTATACTTCTAGGTGCAACACTGGCCCAGGACAGCAGCTTTAGCTTGTCGAGTTCAGACAAGATAGAATCAAGTGACCCCCACACATACTTCAGATCAGCAATTTCTTCTTGGATAGTATGAAGCTCTGGAGCTGACACTGTTTGCAATTCAAAAATATTGCATGCTTTCGATAAAAGTTCAAATGAGCTTGAAATGATTCCAAGATCTCTCTCATAAGAGTTCAGTGTATCAAGTGCCTTTTTCGATTCAAAACTTCCTGAAGTAGGCTTGTCAGCGTCCCAGGAAGTTTGGAAAACTAATATGCGTTCTTTTAGGCTGGTGGACTCAGCTCTAATCTTGCCTTTGATCACTTCTGTTTCTTTTTCAATGGTCTGCTTCCGTCTTTGTAAAAGTTCTTTCAGGGAACTGAGATCGCTCTCTAGTTGACTAACATACACCCAGGATTGAGGAAACCTGTATCTTTGCTTCGATAAAATAATTTGTCCCCTCCGGTAAAGGTCCACGAGAAGCTCCCATTCTTGAAAGCTTGTGTCACAGAATTGAACAATATTCAAACATGATATCATGCTCTCAGTGGAGGATATGTTCAAAGGGCTATTCTCAAGACATTTCCGATTTTGTGAGAGCACAGTGCCGAAACTTCCCACTTTTTCAGCTAACACTGTGCCAAGTTTAGTAACCATTGATGACTGCCAGAAGTCATATTTATCAATAATTCTAGAGTGCACACTGGCAAAATTTACTTGTAGCTTTCCAAAAGATTTCAAAGGCTCATGGGTGTCAAAAAGACTTCGCTCACTTTGAATTTCAGTGATTACTTGAACCCACTTAGCAACATCGTCCCCAATAACAGTGGAAACTTCATTCACGTCCAGATCCCACAATGACTGAATCTTCTGCCACTCGGTAATGAATTCCTCTGCTGCTACCAGCTTACTATCAACCACTTGGTATGCTAAGCTGAGTCTTTCCACAACAGACTTGATAATCTGTAAGAATAGTACATTAGTGTGCTTGTGAGCAACAGGGGCAGTGCCAAATCGATTCGCCACAATGGATGGAAGCTTTGTGAAATTGAGCAAGTTTTCTTGCAAGTTCTTAAGCCAAGCAAGTCTGGCATGCTCCAACGGAGGAGAGAGTATAATTTCTCTGTTTTGGATGGTCAGAACATGAGTACTTGTGCTTAGTGGAACAGGTAGCTCACTAGTGCTTGCAGCACTATCTTGTTGGCTCTGTATCCAGGAGTCAATAATTTTTATCAAACGCCTGGAAAGCGTGGAGGAAAGTTGCTTGTTCAATTCTGCAACAAACTCGGACACATTCGTGTACGACTCTGTTGACAACAAATCAACATGTCTCTGGATTGCTAAAATTGTTGGGCTTAGAGCATCAAAATGGACCCCAGATGTTTCTAAAGATTTTATCAGCTCGGTAATAGCAGCTTGCACTTGCAAAATCTGGCCAGATTGGGCCACAAGTTTGTTAACATCTTTCCCAAAAGTCAGTATTGAGTCCAAGTCTTCTCTCGCGTATTCCTCTTCCTCGTCCATGTCGTGAGAGTGCACCAAAGATTCCCATTCAAGACTCAAGCAACTTCTCAAAGATGCATATATGTCGTTATAGCTCCCGCTAGTTAATAAAGCAAGATTGAGATTCTTGGAAGCATCAGCGTTAACTTGGTTCAAGTTTCTCAACGCATCTATTAGAATCACTGCAAACGGATACACGCGCTTCGCTTCTATTGCAGCAGAGGTTATTGTATGTGGTATACTATACTTCATAGCAGCAAAATTTCGCACCTCTTTGAAAAGCGTGATGACTTGGGGGTCAAAATTCACCATAAGCTCGTAAAAATAGCCACTAGGACTTCTGCGACGAGACACTCTGAATATAGAGCCACTTATCCGTACATTCTTTTTGATTATTCCACTAGACCAGCTGTTGAATAAGGACGAAGCATTCAGTTGTGTCCGGAAAGACGAAATATCCCCCTGCAGTCTTTGGCCCTCAACATAGTTCTGCCAATCGTGCCCAAGAACGTCTTCTATTTTATGGACGTACTCTTCGAGCTGATTTTCAATCTGTTTGATCCAAATCACCGCACCTGAAACCATTGGAATGTCTCTTAGCTTGAACATTTCACGAGCTTCTAGACTTGAATACTGCCGTTGGAATTTCGCTTGCAATTTCGAAATATCCCGGTCAACGTTTGCAATTAATTTATTTTGGTACTCTTGTATTGCAGCCCTTATAGACTGTCGCACTAACAAAGCGCTGAATTCGGAAAAAACCTCAAACATTTCATTGGAAGTCTTAGCTGCACCAAGCTTATCTTTGAGCGAAGCGATAATAGACTGCTCCACCCGGTTCGTACGTTCATTGTAAAGGCGTTCTGTCTTATTCCATAAAATTGTTCCCGCTTCGGTGGTATCTAGAACATCAATGTGAGTGAATGCTTCAAATGCATTCGAGATTTCAAATAAGGGATCGGCAATGCCCTGAAACTTTAAGGCACTTGATTTTGATGGTTTGTTGGTCAAAACTTTCGTTAGCGTTTCCTTTAGCTCTTCGTGCCGACTTCTAAACCCCGCTATGTATTCCAGTCGTTCAATTGTTTTAGCTTGCCGTGGAACAATGCGAATCGGTATAAATTTCTCTGACCATTTTCTTATCGAATCTCTGGCGATGCTTGCAAACTCCTTATAGTAGTCTTCCCAAGTCTGGAATAGAACGTTCGTCGTCGTCAGCGTATGTTGAAAAACAACATAGTCTTGGGTCATGAGATTTTCCTTTCCAAGCAGCCTCAAAATCACTGAATTGAAGTCTCCAGAGATTGCTTCTACAAGCGCCAAAGCTTTCCAGACAGGATACGGGGTTATCTTGAGCTTCTTGTTTATATGCACAAAAATCGCCTCTATAGCATCTTGAGTTTTTTCCAAAGAGTTAGCTGTGATCAGATCATCTAATGGAAATTCTTTCATTAACTGGTTGTATTTTGAGACCTTCTCGGTGGCCTCCTTGATTCCGGTGTCTGAAAGAAAACTCACTGTCGCGTGAAACCGCTTGGCATTTTTCAACACTTCAAGAGTCAGAGAAAAGCCCTCGGTCTGAATCTGAAGCTCTATATCCTTTAATACAGTCTCCATAGATATCCAGAAGGAGATTTCCTGAGCAGCAGTGCCGCTTCTTGGATCCCTTGAGATTTTGGTAATTCTTTGGATTGATTTAATCCAGCCATTAACGCTCAACTGCAGCTCATTCAGAAATTTAACGTCTGTTAAGTATTTCTCAGGTATAGAGCTCAGTGAAATGTTCTCTTTATTCTTGTAATCGTGAAGAACCCTTTCAATGATGGGGTGCAGTTGCAGAGTCAGCTCTGGTATCTCTATATTATGCTGTAGATGAAGAAGTGAAACCTCCAATTCGTTAATCTTTTTTCTTGTGGCAGGCGCCCCGGTGGCGCTATCTTGCTCTGCTTTCTTTGCACTTTTTGATTGGCAAAATGCATCAAAGTATGGCCCCAGTGCAAAATGCACCATGGAGTGGAGAACCTCAAAGGAATTCCCATCGCCTGACTCGTTATCAACTGACGGTAGCTCAATCACTTGAAACTGTGACTTCAAGGGTATAGCATTGCTGACAGATCCTGGGGCTTTTATGAATGCAACCGAAGACAACGTCGTTCCTGAGATGGTGAAATCCTGATCTATGCGGTAATTGTATTCTAAAACAGTATTAGCATTTTTATTAATAAAGATTCAAAAAGACTAGGCCTTACCTATCTTATCACTATCAGTCGTTCGTGAAGCTCCGCTGTCTTTGAGCACAAAAAGAGCAGCGGCATTGGAGTCAGAACAAAATTTCTGAATAAGTTGTAGTATAGCACTCCTGTGTTCTTGACTTCGCTGGAATGAAGTATCAAGATCAAGCTGGTTAGCATCCAATAGTGCTACTAAAATGTTATAAATATAACTGAGAACCTTTGAAGGGTCTATTACTGGCAAATCCACCTGAGTTTCATTTGGTAATACCACCAGATCCGCCATGGTTGTTGATTAAGGATTACAAGCTGTGGCCTATAAATTCGCCAAATATAACTGAAAACCTCTCCTAGCAGCAGCTGACCGTCAGCTCCTAGACAAAAAAAAACTTAACAGTTTAAAAAGACGTTAAATTTAACTCTGTAACTCGATGTCTCAACTTTGTGAATTTCTTGTACGCGCGCGCCAGAGTTTGTAAACATGCACGCGCGCGCGTAACACATCAAGATTACCTGCCAGGTTAAAAATTATTTAGATCCAGGCAAGCTAGCGCTACCGATCAAATTTATTCACGTAAGATTCCCAAAGCTTAGACAATTTTTCAGCTCTCCAATTCTCAAGGAATATCATCTGGACTTTCACAGAAAAATGCTTGAAATGCATGAATTGTGCTATTTAGAAGCAATTGGGTCTTGAAACCGGAACTGTCAAAAATAGATCAAATCGATCCCGAAGAAACTGAGTGTCATGCGAGAAGGCGAGGACGACCCTTAGGAAATGGATCTGATATTTACCATCCACCGGTGCCTTTAGCCTTTCTCTGGCAGTGAATGTCAGTTATCTGCTGTTGCTTTTCATTTTCTTCATTTCGGTTAGGTGAGTTTCTCTGCAGACAACCTGTAGACAAAAAATTGGTTCGAAGACTCCCAGATGCATGTTGTATCTGGTTATGTCTTCGGGGGTTCTAGTTCAGACAGTAGTCGGTTGCATTGAAATCATTCTCACGCTTTCCACTCCCCTCAAACCCTTTTCAAGTCGCTTTCAAGTCGCTACTGCTTAATAAGGAGTTTAACAGACTTAGCGGGGCTCGCTCTATCACAAATAATGAATAGGGTTTAGGAATACCCACAGCATTTGCTTTATTTCCACTTTTACCACCCTCGAGGCTTCTCTGAAGGCTTCTGGGACTCAAAAAAATTAGTGGTGCTATGAGCTTTTGACGTAAAACACAGCATAAACCAGAAAATATTCTGGGGTAAAGGTTTGCCTTAAAGGGTAATTTTTACGATTGATACTACGCATGTGTGATGTGAGATGAGGCGATTGGCATTAAAAGCATAATAGGTACAACAATATTGAAGCAAATGTCAATTTTGATTCAACTCTCTAACTTTTAATAATGAAACGGCAAGTACCAATGCATATCTTCATTCTACCAGTTTTCATTGCTTCTCTAATGCTGTCTTTAGTAATTACGGTTTGGAAATACTGGGGCATGACATTCTGATTGACAACATTTTCCCTTACTTGACAGCTAAGGAGCTTCTTCGTTTGTCGCTGACCAGCAAGGCTCTTAAAGAATACACGAGCGACTCATTTGTTTGGCATGATTTATATATCAGGACTTTTGGTTCCTGTTTACAAGAAACGGACTCAAACGACTGGAAGCAAGTGTATAAATTGAGAAGCAATGCAAAGCTTTACGCATGGGGTAGCGCTGAAAACGGAAGGCTAGGCAAGGTGACTGGTGTGAAAGGCTTCAATACTGGAACAGGGCCAACAATAGGTATATGCAGACCAACACAGGTTGAAGATTTGGAAAATGTTGGAATTGCGGACATCATTGCCGGAGGAACGTACTTTGTCATTCTCACCACGGACAACACTCTGCTTGCTTCTGGAGAATTTTTAGGTTACTTACGCTTCAGGATGAATGGGAGGTATCTCGCAGAGCCAACTGTGTCGCGAACATTGCCTACTGTTTCCCGTGTTAGAATTGGTGGGGTCATACAACCTGGCTCTCGGGGCGGAAGATTGTCCTCTGCAACTACTGGCTTGGACAGGGATTCTTCTCTGAAATATTTGAGCTCATGGAAAAATCTCCGAGCCGAGACTCAAGATGTGAAATTTGTTGCAGTTAAATCTGGGAGATGTTATGTTATCGCTCTTGACGAGCACCATCACATTTGGAAGTGGGACAAAAGCTTTTCCGAAATAGGTACCAGGCTTGAGTTTGATGGCTTACCCAAAAACAAAGCTGTTATTAAGCTTTCAGCAGGGTGGGGTTATTCTTCAGCGTTGATTAATGGTGTTGGGGTCATCATTTGGCTCAATGAGGGTAACACAACATGCAACGCAAATGGTTTTGTCAACACTGATTACATTCTGATTTCAGAAACCTCTTTTGAAGAAGACTCGGATAAAGAGATTGTAGATATAGTGGCCCTAGAGCAATACCTAATTTATCTCAACAAGAGCGGTCATTTGTTCGTTGTCAAGGTTGACACTTCAGAGTTTTCCCAGGGCGAGCCAGTGAGACTGCTCCAATACGAGCACCAGCTTCAGGAGCTGAGCAGTAATGACGAGAATTTCAGATTTATGAAATTATTTGGAGCGTTTAGAGATTTTGCTGCCACTAGTAGCAATGACAAAGTGGTTCTGGGCTCTTTGAACAACCACGTCAGTAGAGATCTACACTCCGCCAAGCCATTACAGGCTATACCAGAGCTTCAAAGCTCAGGATGCATGTCTATAGAATTTGGTGATTATCACAAAATGGCATTATTCAACAACGGAGAAGTCCTCACATGGGGGGTTGAATCTATGGCTTGTGGAGCTTTCGGTTTAGGAACTAGAGAAGAATTGATCGACGAATATGATGCTATACGCGTTCGCTCAGATCTTGAGCTGGAACGACCAGCTTCACTGCATTTTGAAGGAAAAGTCTTTGCCATTGCGGCGGGTGGCTGGCAGTCCGCGGCGTTGACTACCCAGGAAAGCTAGCATGATGCTTTACCTTTTTTTTTTCTTGAGCGAATGAAAATTTTAGTAGATGACAAAAAGGAACAAAAAGTCCCAGTATGTTGATCCTGACTTATCTATAGTCTTATAATAAAAAGTATTAGCATGGCTACAGTTTATTCCTTCTCGTGAATTCCCTTTAGATTAATGTTAGTGCTTGCGCTCAGATAAAATAACTCTAACTTGTGTAGAGGTCCAGCAAGGAATACTTACTCTGAGAGCCTGAACAGTGTAGTAGCCTGGGACTAAAATACTGGTGAAGGTGAAAAGCGCGTAGAATGGATACAAAGCAAACTTGGCTCGAGGAGCCCTGTGCCAAAGAGGAACACCAGCTTTAGCCTGGTAGTATCTCTGAAGTTGTGAAATCTTGTTTTCTCGCTAAACTAGTTAGTTGACTTCAAAGAACCTTCCAAATGGAGCACGTATCGTATTCACTTACTGCAAGCATTTTTTGGATAGAAGTTGGGCAATGTAACAAAATATTACTGAATTGTAGAAAAAATTCAGAGATTTCAGAAATTCGATGTTTGTTCTCATGCAGCAAGCTTAGCCAATCATACTTCATCAAATGCTATAGTTAGCCAATTTGTATCTTGGGTTTTGCATACAACTTTGAAGTGAACTGCTTACATAATAATTATCTATGATAGCGTGACTCCTGGTACTATAACTATAGTAAGACAAGATTTCAACCTCGAATAACGCATGAATGACATTTGCGCATATCGCTAAACCGTACTTATTCCTCGTCGCTTAGGGAAGTGAGCCCTCAGGTATACCAATAGGACATCAATAATCTCAGTGCATTTTCACAGCTAATCTGTGCTTCTACATGGACAGTTTGGGATGAGATAAGCTCCTTGTTTGCCAGCAGTCACTTGTGTGGGGCGCTAAATTTTTGTAGGTTTAGTATATACACATATAAACTGCACTGACATAAAAATGCTCAATTCTTATCTTTTGATACCAAGAGCACCTAGAGTAGGCTTCTCGAACTCATGAAATTGGAGTGCTGTTTGCAAACGGCTTAAAAAGAGTTGTAAATGTTGCAGAGGAAGAGGATTAATGATCTATGATCATCTATATAAAGTACCAACCTGATCACCCACCGGACTGACTCCACTCTGACTCCTTCAATAACTAAATAAAGTCGCGATGGCTACTCGAAAGCTACAAGTAAGAAGTCATGAAAATAAAGGTGCGTGCCGAGATAACTAGCTAACAATCGCTTGGTAGAGACTTGTGAGGTTTCTCGCAGAGGACGGAAGAGTCTTGTTTGGAGATGCTATTTTACCGGCAGGAGTAACAGATGCATCTTTGGCAAAGGAAGCTAGTGTTCTCTCAGGAGACATCTTTGGGGACTATATCATAGGCCCCGAGACTGCTGTAAGTGTTCAGTTAAGATATGATACATTGTGGCACAATTAACATTTAAGAAAATTAGAAAACTCCTCTCGCCTTTGCCAGCATCCATGGTGCCTACAGTGAGATGTCTGGGCCTCAACTATAGAAAGTATGACGAATTGCTACCTGGGAGTTTTTGAAATGAAGATAAAGCAACTAACCGCACTCAGACACGCTGCAGAGTTAGACCTACAGATTCCAGCATATCCCGTTTTGTTTTATAAGCCATCGACCGCTTTGAACGGGCCCACCGATAGCATTTACATTCCTAGAATCGCTCAAGTTGACAAGAAAGTAGATTATGAATGCGAAGTAGTCGTTGTGATTGGAAAGAGATGCAGAGATGTGCCAACCTCGGAAGCACTGACACATGTTTTGGGTTATGCTCTGGGAAATGACGTCTCCGAAAGAGCTTGGCAACAGCAGAAGGGTGGCTCTCAATGGAGCTTGGGCAAAATGTTTGATGGCTGGGCTCCATTCGGTCCTGCAATTGTTTCTTCTGAGCTGATACCTGATCCGCAAAGTCTCAAGATTTCAACTAGTGTGAACGGGAAGTTGATGCAAGATGAGTACACCAGTGATATGATTTTCTCTGTCAAAGAGGCCATATCTTTTCTGAGTCAAGGAACGACTTTGCAGCCAGGTGACCTTATATTCATGGGAACACCTTCAGGAGTCGCGTTGGGCCATAAGCCCCCGTGCTGGCTCAAACACGGCGATGTTGTGGAAATGACCTTATCAGAAGTTGGAACTATCAAAAATGATATCAAATTTGAACCAGCCTCTCGTTTGTAAAGAAGAAACTAGGCCAATTTCACTTGAATCAATTGGAAAAGTCGCTATAGAACCCATCATCACTTCCATCGACTATAGCCTCGTCGTCGTCATAGCCACCCTCGTATTCATAGCCAGCACCATCATCAGCACCATCATCATCATCACTGCAGCTGTCTTCTTCACTGTTGTGACCTCCCACTCCATTTTCACTCATATCGTGGTAGTGTAAATCGCTATCGTCCCCACTATCAGCCCTCATCTCAGCTTCTTGCACAGCGCTGTTCGACGTTTTCTCACGATTTTCAGCTATCTGGCTGTCGTCGCTCATTTCATGGTGCTGAAATTCAGCAATGGATTCATCATTGTCGCTGATAATAATGTCGTCATCTCTTGGTAGTCTAGATGGGCCAGGATTACCATTTGATACTTGACTGGAATCTAGATCACTGGGTATTTCGTCTTCACTTATAAAAATCTCTTCGACATTTCCCACAGTATTACCATCATCAGAAGAGCTTTGTACAAAATTTCGTCTTTGGTTAGCAAGGCGAGGAGCTAATCCGAGGCTACCCCCGGAGCTAAATCCCTCCTCTGCATCCTCTTCGTTCAGGTCTATAGCTTCTGGAGAAGATTCAATAACCCGCATTGGGTTTGATGTCCTTTGTCCAATTCTCATCCTTCTGCGCACAGGTCTTTCCTCGCTACCTAAGGCCGCGTTTGACTGTCCGGGAATAGCTTCGTCTGAATCTTCCGAGCTCTCTGAATTTTCTCCTTCTTCGGAGCCATTCAGTTCCAGTTCTGGGCCGTCCGACATGAAATCATCCGTACCCGAAGCAAAATGCTCAAAGCCGTCAAACTGCCGTCTTCTTTCACTTAAGTCGCTATCATCTATAAAATCATCTTCCACATCGTACTCGTTCTCTCGATCTAAATGGGAACCCAAGGAGCTTGAATCTTCCTCCTCCTCCTCCTCTTGCACTACTTCATGATCAGATAAATTCGCTGCTCTTCCGCAATTTGCGCAAACTCTTCCTGTCAGTTCCCAATGACAAAACTCACAACGCATCACGTCGTCATCAGCGTCAAAGTTGGCACCCTTTTTATCGCGGAAAATTCCAGGAAACAGCTCATGGTGAACTTCTTGATCATGCAATAACGTTTTCATGGCAGCCTCTTTTAGCTCATCCAGCTCCGACTTCTTTGATGGATTTTTGGCTGATATCGCATTTGCTAGCGTTTCAGAGATTAGTCTGAGCTAAATCATTAGTTAGCGGGCACTTTCAAAGAGTACATTCATGCAAAAATGCAAATTCAAAGCTAGGGACATACCGAGACGCTTAAACTAGGGCGAGATAATAGTTTTGCTCTACAAGCAGGGCAGCTTAAAGTGCTTCTGGACTTGATCCATTGGTGCAAACACTTTATCAGTTAGTAGACGTGCCATAGAGGAGAAATTACCTATACTCACATCATAGCAAAAAGTGTGTCCACAGTTAGTTACGCAAGGAGAAAACATAATCTCCTGGCAAACAATGCAAACAAGATTACTCTGAATCTCCAATAGGTTTTCCAGCCATATTGATGGGTCCTTCATCTGTTAGAGAAACTGAAACCATATAACGCTCTGCTCGCTTACCAAATCAGCAATCCCTAGATGGTCCTCAACACTTGTACGCTGCGTTTGTGCGACGCTGTGCTTGCTTGCGCTAGAGACTTTTTTCCGCGGCATAGCACTGTTTGCCTTGCTATCAGCAGCCATCTTTCCGCAGGAGAAGTGAGTTTTTGCCCTGAGGATGCTTATATGCAAAGCCCCAACTTCCGAAACTAACTCGAATTCTTGTAAAAAAGATGCTACTTAAATTAGTGTAATGATGAAGTTGTCGCAGTGTTTGGCTCACACGCAAGTACTATAGCAGCTTCAGCTTTGGCGCGCTATGATTCATGTTCGGCTACAGTGATCCAGTGCGGCTATCGAAATAAATAATTTTCTGCTACTAAAGTACTTGGATACATATATATATCAATTAATTAAGATTCACTATCGCGGCACGCGCCAGATTATATAACTAGCTCTCGCGCATTATCCACGGTAACACAGATCGATATAGGCCCATGTCTGGGTCTTGATTGAGTATGCTTGCTTGTATGATTAGAAGGATGAAGGCATGATGAAATGTTCTGAAGCTAACCTTTCTCGGTATTGCTTATCAAATGGCGTTTTCAAAAAAGTTTCTGCTACTTCATTGTATTTGACTGGCCTACGGCAATGCAACAAATAGCGGTTCACTTTTTCAGGAAGCGAGCTGCGTGCTCAACATGATCCTTCGCAAAAGAAGATATAAAGAAGTAAGAATGATCGTAGTTTTCATGATAACGTACGCTGACGTTTCCATTGTACAGCGAGCGTTTCGAAGCTTCAAGAAAGTGTTCTGGCAAAAGCTGGCCTGATTGGTAAAAGTTGTCTCCTAATCCAACATCCACAAGAATCTCAGGTGTAGGTCCTTGATAGTTTCTGATCAGCTCAGTAGCATCGTACTCTGACCATGCGTCCTTATTCTTTGAACCCAAATAGCCAGAAAAAGCTTTGGTTCCCCATGGACAATTGATAGGATTGCAGATAGGTGCGAACGCTGAGACAGACTGGTACATTCCTGGGTTTTTGAGGAACAAAGTGAGAGCTCCATGCCCACCCATCGAATGCCCTGTGATTGAGACCCTATCGCTGTCTAGAAACTTATATTGCTGGTAAAGCTTGTATGGCAACTCGTTTGTGATGTAATCATACATTTTGTAATGCTTAGCCCATGGATCCTCTGTAGCATTCAAATAAAAACCAGCACCGGATCCAAAATCATATGCATCATCTTCACCAGGTATGCTGACCCCACGAGGAGAAGTGTCGGGGTATACAATCACAATATCATGTTGGTTTGCCCAAGGCTGGAAAAATCCCTTTTCAGAGCAATTGTCTGGAGTGCATGTCAGTCCAGAAAGGTAGTAAATAACAGGAAAAGTCTTTTCCTCTGACTGTCCGTCTAAAGCTGAAACTGCGTTCTCGGGTAAATAGACATTAACATTCATTTCTGAGGCTAGCACCTCAGATAAATGGGACAGCTTCAAAAGCTTTCCACCAAAGCTGGCAATGCTAGACTTTAGCTTGAAAGGTGGCATTCTCGGTAAATAAATAAGCTGCTTGAGATAAAGGTTGCTTACCGATAAATAAGCGGAGTAGATATTACAAGGCAACAGTACTTTATATTGATACTTGCTTTCACCATCAAAACCAACTCTTGAACTATCGGTCACTTAATGCTCAATTAATGATCGCCTAATCATGATCAGTTTAAGTAGCGTCGTTAACGTACGTTAATAAATTTTCCAGATCTGATCCCGTAAGATTAATATTTTGATTCTCAAGACTGATCAGCTCTAGAGTCCTCATGGCCAAGAAGGACAAGAAGAGCAAAGACGCTAAAAAGGCCCGGGCAGCCGAAAAGCAGCAGAAGGCTAAAGGCAAGTCAGAGTCGAAGGCCAAAAAGCTTGCCAAAAAGTCAGGAGAAGAAGAGGAAGATGAAAGTATTGACGACATCTTAGAGTCTTTCCGCCAGCAGCAGGAAGAGCTCACAGAAATCACAGTAAAAACATGCTCTCATCCTTCGAGACGAGTCAATTGCTCTATAGTTGCTTCCCCTCTTCAGGGAAAAAGTGAATTTTACCTTTTCGGTGGAGAAGCCACGAGTGAAACTGGGTTGTCTATTTTCTACAATGATTTGTACCAATACTCTGTTGATACTGATCTCTGGAGAAGAATCAGTTCCAAGAACAGTCCTTTACCTAGAAGTGGACACTCAATGTGTGCACATCCCAGTGGTATTGTGCTCCTTTTCGGAGGAGAGTTCAGCTCTCCCAAGCAGTCAACGTTCTATCACTACGGAGATTCCTGGATTTTTGATCCAGCTGAAAAAGCGTGGGCGAAAGTAGATGAGAAAAAATCGCCCTCCGCTAGGTCGGGTCACAGAATGACTGTTTGGAAGAATTATATCTTTTGTCATGGAGGTTTCAAGGATCTCGGAACTTCAACCACATATCTGAATGATCTCTGGGCATTTGATGTGAATTCTTATAAGTGGACCAAAATTGAATTCCCTCCAAATCATGTGATTCCCGAGTCTAGAAGTGGTCACTCTTTCATTCCAAACCCTGAAGGGGCTGTTATCTATGGTGGATATGCCAAAGTGAAGGCGGGTAAAGGGCTTCAAAAGGGTAAAGTGTTTACTGACAGTTGGCTACTCAAAATTAAGCCAGACCTCACTTGCAGATGGGAGAGAAGGAAGAAAGCCAGATTTGGCCCTTCTCCGAGAATTGGATGCTCTATGGTATATCACAAAGGTAGAGGCGTACTTTTTGGTGGTGTTTACGATTTCGAAGAGACAGAGGAGTCATTAGAAAGTAATTTTTATAATGGTCTCTTTGCATATCAGGCAGACAATAGATGGTTTCCTTTGACTTTGAGAAAACAACGGAAAAAAGTGCAGCAGTTGGGAAGTGCAAAGGAACGTCGGAACGAAGACTTGGAATTCACTCTGAGCGAGATTTTAGGAACCAAGCTGGACATGGACATGGACAGTGGGGAAGAAATTCAGGAATCCCCTGAAGAACAAGTTGAAGTCAAGGAATATCCAAAAATTATGGAACTTCCACATCCACGGTTCAATTGTTCTACTGTTGTCGTTGATGACACTTTGTTTCTATTTGGCGGTATGTGGGAACACGGTGAGAAAGAATTTCAGCTGGACAGCATGTATTCTATAAACTTAGCAAAGTTGGACGGAGTGAGCGTTTTATGGGAGGATTTTGATCTGTCTGCTGCAAGGGATGACAGTGGAGACTCTGACGATGAGGACGAAGATGACGATGAAGAGGAGGATGAAGAGGAAGAGGAAGAAGGCGCAGTAGCCAAAGAAAAGCCTATTGGAGGGGATGATTCAGATGAGGAACTTGAGGATGAAGAAGAGGAGAAGGAAGAAAACGAGGATGGCCAAGCTTTCCAAGACCCTAGACCATGGCTGCCTCAGCCTAAACCGTTTGAAACTCTTCGAGTCTTTTACCAACGCACAGCAAATGAGTTCCTGGATTGGGCAATGAAAACTGACAGAGATTCTAGAGGTAAAGAACTTAAGAGAGTAGCTTTTGAGCTTTCAGAAAGCAGATGGTGGGAATTGAGAGAGCAAGTAAGAGCAACTGAGGACGAGTATGAAGAACTCGGTGGTGTTGCTGAAGTGATAGACATGGCAGACGGTCAGAGGAAATCACGGCGGTGATTTCAGCATAGAATTTTACTAGATTTATAGACACTCGATTATAGCTGGCTCTTTTTCGATAACATCATTCTTTATTCTTTTAGTTGCTGCCAGGTTCTTATTTCGTTTTTTTGGCTCTTTCCCTATCCCTTTTAGCGTAAATCTCACCTGTGAATGGTCTAAAATAAAAAGTGTTAGAAGTCGATGTCAATGCGTCAAAGCGTCAAAGCGTTTGCTACTCACTCCTCAAATCTCAATGCGATAGAGTACATAACATGCACAAATAAAGAGATCACGATGCCAGCTGGTTTGGCATACCACAGAGCACTGGCGAAAAACGAAAGAGTGCTTCCATGATACATTGGATTGTCTGTGACATTGAAGGGGAACCCAGTCACTCTGTGATCCATCAAAATGCCAAAATAGTCACCTAGGTAAGTTCCAGTAACACCAAGAGCCCACATTGAGGATATGACCAAAACATTTCCAACAGCAAAAATCAAAACTGCAATTGCCTTTGTCACTTGATTGTCTAAGATTCCTGCAGTAGGCTGATTCAAAAGAGCCTCGTGGTAAAAGTAGTCTCTGATAATTCCCAAACTGAAAATTGTCACTGCTAAACCATAGCAGCCAAGCTTTGCATTCCCCCCTGCTATCTTCGTGAGCAATCTGCTGTTATACTCTAGATAAATGGCATTAGTCAATTGAGTTCTCTGGCTTTGATTTACCGCAAATTCGCTTACCGGTACGCGCCACAATGTTCCAGAATATGGGGTTAAAAGCAATGGATGCCAAACACACTGTAATGGTTAGAAGTTACGCTTGGAGGCTATCTACAAATAGGTTTTCATACCTGTCAGGCTCTTCTGTGACCAATCAACGCCAACTGTATCCAAATATTCTGCCATTGTTACGTTCGTAAAAGTTGGAATAAAAATAGCAGAAGAGTTAATCAGCAAAGCATCAAGTCTGAAATGTCCCTTGACAAGCGGTGTGACCGAACGCAACGATGCATGTGAAACTTTAACAAGCAACATTGACGACAACAGAATGAGCATGTGAATATTTGGGGTATGACGCATTATGTAATGCTTGAAGTCAAAGGTCAAAAAAAAGCTGTAACGTTAGTAGAGTCCTGAAAATCGATAGACACGATCCTAACTTTACTCCGACGTAGACGCTCATACAGATATATCATGCGCATGATGGCGAGGCCAGCAGAGCTGGGCTTCTAGTTTTAATATTCAAGATAGTGGCAAATCTGGTCAAGCACATAAGTGAAATTCTGGTATTTAAAGGTGCTTGGGTACAGTGAAAAAAATGTTCTGGTATGGTTGAAAAACACACTACCCCGGAGTCAATAGTGGTTGTCTCGGACTGTCACCTGTGGTTAGCATTCATTTGGCTTGACAGACAATAAAATGCAATTGACCAGGACTATACTGCTCAGTCTATTAGTGCAAGGGCCTTTTCATTGAACTGATTCGTAATAACTTTTTGGACTACTTTATCTGGCTGATCTTATCCTACTTGGTAAAAAACAATGAAGCTTTCTGATAAGTATGGAGTACACTTCAAGAACTCAACATGACTTATGAGCTCCATTTACTGCGGACCTTATTCTGTAGCTAGACACCTCTCTGAACTATGGCTGAAAGTAAGATGAAAAATGTTTTGTGTGTTGTTACGTTGGTCCCCTTGACGCTACTGGATGCTCTTGCTGGGCCAGTGTTCATGGTTCTACTCAGAGCTATATTCAACTCTTTAAGTGATTTTTTGGTTTTGAAAGATCCATCTTCTTTTATGACAAAAGTAACAGAGTCTGTTACTGGGATTTTCTGTGTTGGAGCAATAACGCTAGTATCTTCTTCTGTTAAGGCTTTGCTTTGGAGATGGCAAGCTGACTGCTACTCCAGGTCCCTTCGGAAATCAATATTTCGGTCACTAATGAATAAGGAAATGGTGTGGTTTGATCAGCACGAGTCTCTTGCAGGGGCATTGATCTTGGCAAACAGAAGCATTACAGAAATCCGGATGGCTTTCTCTATTTCAGTTCCAGCTGTCCTTGAAGGAGTAACATCCATCTGTGCGTATCTTGGGATAGCCTTTTACTTTTCATGGTCTCTGACTCTGGTGACTTTGTCGGGTATCCCTGTGATTGTTGTACTTGGGAGTTTCCTGAGTAAAAAAGCTGGACTGGAGCTGGTGAATGCCAGATCAATTGTGGAATCAGTGTCCGACTTGATACGGTGGACAATTTCCTCTATAGAAACAATCAAAGTTTTTCAAGCTGAACCTGCACAATTGGCCACTGTTAAAAGCTCGCTAGATCAGCTTTTAAAAGCCTATTCGCGGTTCTATATGTTTCTGAATGCCCAAGAGGGTGTGGTGAGAGCTTTAATTCTGACTATGTTTGTACAAGGATTTTATTTTGGTCACTTTCTGATAAGTCACAATAAGGCTCAGTCTGGAGATGTTGTGACGGTTTTCTGGTGCTGCATTTCTTTAGTAGGAAGTATACAGTCAGTGTTTCAACAGAATTCTTTCATTCAGAAAGGTTTCAGGTCGCGAAAGAGCATCCAAGCTCTGATAGACAAGGATGTGGACGAGCTGGAAGATTTCAAGTCTACCATAGGTCTTTATCCAGAAAAGTCTCAAGGTAAAATTGCATTTTATAACGTAAGTGGAAGATAGAGCAGTTGTTTTGCTCACAATCTAATGCATTTGTAGGTCAGCTTCAAGTACCCTGGAAGATCTGAATGGGCACTGGATGATTTTTCATTGTCTATCAAATCAAACGGTATCACGTTTATTGTTGGGAAATCGGGTTCAGGCAAATCTACCATAGGCAACTTACTCACGAAGCTTTACTCCAGTGGCTCTGGATCAATACTAGTTGATGGAATGCCACTGGATGGACTAAGTCAACTTTGGATACGTAGGAACATTACTGTTGTAGATCAAGTCCCCGTCCTGTACAACACTACAATCCGCAAGAATCTTTTGATTGGTGTTCAAAAAGCTCCAGACATCGTTATTGGGCCTAGAGATATAGAGGAAGCAGTTCATTTATCAACTCTCGATGACGTTTTGGCAACCAAATCTGAGGGCTTGGACTACATTGTGGGACCGGCAGGCACAAAGCTTAGTGGAGGTCAGCGCCAGAGAGTTTCCATTGCTAGCGGCTATTTGAGTAAATCTCCCATACTAATTTTGGACGAGCCGTTTAGCGCTCTTGACTTCAAGTGCAGAACTCATGTACTACGGGAGCTAAGAAAATCTTGCGCCAAACGAACCGTTATTTTCATTACGCATGATTTATCCATGATTGAATCACTCGATAAAGTATGCGTTGTTAAACATGGAAAGGTTGTCGAGAGCAGTATAAGGAGCGCACTAGAGCTCGACCCTGGAAGTGAGTTCAATAATATGCTCAAGCAGGCAGACAGGTTTTCTACAGACAGCGAGACCACCTCAGTAGAGCCACTAGATGGTACTTTGGAATATCTAGCAGACCTTGATACTGTGCGTAAGTCAAAGGCTGGTGCAGTGTTTAATACAATAGCTACGGAAGAGGAGTTTGAGCTGGAAGATTTCAATGAACCCAAGCAAGCATATCAAGCTTCAGGAGGTTTTGCAAAAATCTGGCAAATTATCAAATCAGTGAGAGATACAAAGATGTTAACTTTGGGTTTATTGGTGTCAGTTATTTATGGTGCTGTAAACCCACTCTTTTCATACTCCTTTTCTCATCTCATTCTAGGAATCATGCCTGCAGTTGGCGAGAAAGTAAACGTGTTGAAATGGGCTTTGGTTGTTCTGGTATTGGCTTTTTCGGATGGTTTCTTGTTGTTTGCTAAAACAGTTCTGGATATGTGCTCGGAGAAATGGATGTCTGACCTTCGTATGCAGGCTCTCACGGCTATTTTAAACCAGGAGATGGCATGGCTGAGAGATCCCGAAAATAGCAGCTCTAATTTAACTGAAGTTTTAATTAACGAAGCTGAGATATGTGGGTTGATTTTAACTAAATTTTTGGCCGCGGTCATGACTACATTGACTCTTGGACTGCTATCTAGTGTATGGGCGCTATCAACAGGATGGAAGCTAGGTTTGACAGGGCTGTCGATTTTTCCAGTATTCTACATTACTTCGAGTTTTACTACAAAGGTTTTATCAAAGTGGGAGTCGCATTGCAAAGAAGAGCTCAATTCTATTGTTACACTTCTCAGTGATGTTCTTGTGGCTATTCGGCCAGTAAAACTGCAAATGTTGGAAAACTATTTTTGTAACGAACTGGAAATCATGGAAAACGTTCTTGCACGGTCTGAACTAAAGCGTTCGGTTTTTACAGGGCTTGGATTTGGAGTTAACAGACTTTTGACATACTTTGCAGAGGGATTGTTGCTATTATATGGCATGAAACTAATTTCCACAGGAGAGTATCAAACTCAGCAGACACTACTTATTTTCACCCTGTTGGTATTTGCTCTGGTGAAGCTAGATCAGGTGATGGCCAACGTGCCCCATGTAGCCAGTGGTTTTCAAGTTTTCGACGAAATTAGAAAAATTAGTGAGCTTGATGCAGGAAAAATTGCAAAATTAGACCTAGGACTGAAGTTTAGTTCCGGCTCGGTAGAATTCAGATCCGTGACATTTTCGTATTCGAGACACCAGAAAGCTTTGAACAATTTGTCGATAAAGTTTCCTGGAAATAGGGTTGTTGCAATTTGTGGGCCCTCTGGTAGCGGTAAGTCCACAGTGGCTCAACTGCTAACCCGGCTAATAGTCCCGAGCTCTGGAAGAATATACATTGATGGACAAAATTTGCAGAACACATCGTTGTCCTCGCTACGCAGGCATGTGGCTCTGGTCAAGCAGATGCCGTTGGATTTCTATGAAGGAAGTATCTATGAGAACCTGATGCTTGGGTTGCCATTCATGGATAAGGACTCTTGGGAAGCAAGGGCTTTGGTCGAGTCAGCCTGTGCAGATTGTGGTATTCACGAGTTTATCTCGAATCTCAAAAACGGATACGAGACGCGTATAGGCTCTATTAGCAGTACACATGGAGATACCTCGACTCTTTCTGGTGGGCAGCTGCAGCGACTTGGTATAGCACGGGCCTTGCTCCGACGTCCAAGGATACTTATCTTAGACGAATGTACATCAGCTCTTGATCCGGAGTCAATGAGCTCGATCAAAAAGCTAATATTGATGCATAAGGCTAAGCAGGACATGACAATTCTCATTATTTCTCACCAGCAGGAAATGATTGACTTGGCTGACCACGTTGTCGATATATCCAAGAGAAGCAGCCTTTAAGTACTTCCTATGCAACTTTTTTCAAATTTAGCATTTAATATATTCATATGTTTATGTAACTTTATCAAAATCCAGAAGCCAGCTACAAATGTAAGGTGACGAAGGGGACTTCGACATCTTCACCATTCTTATCATCAGCACAAATTTCCAATATGATTGTCTTTACGTGTGGAGCAAGAGGCTTCTTGGTTATGGTCTCTAGTAGCTTGGTAAGCTTTAGAGGGAGTCTATCCTTTAGCTTAGATGGAGGGTAGAAAGAAGCATATAGAAGGGTAGTACCACTCGAAAGCATGCTAATGGTTAGCCCTTCATCTCTCTGGAACTTATCGATAAACTCTTGTAATGTGAGATCCTCGTAAATGTCAAATCTACCCCAGATTTTGTCCACCGTTTTCCCATTGTACTCCAATTTAGGAGAAGCAACGGGCTCTGAAAAGCCGAAAAATGGTAAAGCCAAGTTGACAAACCCATTCTTAAAGTCTTCAATAGTCTTATTTTTGCCATCCAAAACTTTAAATAGCTCGAGACAAACCAATCCGGTTACTAACGCAGTAGTAGTAGCAATAGCAGGGATGATTCTGCCGGCAATGAATTTGGTCTTGGATTTGTCAGCAATCTCAATTCCGTAGTTTTCAGCTCTTAGATTCGATGCAGCAGTGATGAAGTCAATGTGGAAGTTAGTATCATCATCCTTTTCAAATTCCACTGGCGACAATCTAAATCCAGCGAGGGAAGAGGGAGGGGGTAAGCTTTGAGCAATTTTCTGAAGCTCGTCCTGGTCGAGATCAAGCTGGTTTGAAGACTCTTCGTTTTCAGTGACTGCAATTTGAACTCCAGACGAAGGTTTGAATTCAGGTACCTTGACATTCTCCAAAACTTTAGCAAAAGTCTCGTACTTGTCGTCGCCCTTGAGTCCGTAATTGAATGCATGTAAGTTTGCCGCTGCGACAATGAACTCATAATGCTGCTCGTTATCAATGTCAAACTTGAGGGGAGTTGGTGCACGCTTTGGACCACCCCAGAACGGGGTGCCGGTGGAAGTCTTAGCGTCCACAGGGAAGTTATACAGCAACTGCTTGATATCGTTTGAGAACTTTTGCTCAAACTGAAGTCGAGCCCACACGATGCACTCTTCGAAAGAAAGAGGCTTGTTTGACACAAGATAGGAGTAAACAGTCTCTAATATACCTTTCTGGTCTCCACTTTGTTTCAATGTGCTTTCCACGAAGTTAGGTTGTGACAGATAAAGATTGACATTTTCAACTGAATCAGTGAAATAATCTTGAAAAAGATTCTTTGCCCAAGCAATTGTATGATCAATCTTATTGGGAAAACTTCTCAAAGTGCACAGAGGGATACCTTTTTCAGGAGGATCTTGACTTGAGGAGTAGCTCTCTGTAAGATTTGGGTAAATAACTTGTACATTTCCCTTAGTACCCAAAGTGCCTGACTCCAAAAGAGGCTTTTGGAAAAAGACGCACCTTCTATCTACATAAGTACGGGCATCAACATTATCCAGGGCATTGGTGACAAAATCCAAAGAACTCCAGAAATCATCAGTGAAAACAGATTCTGTTTCGGGACCAACCTTATCGTTTTTGAATTCGATATGACCTACCAAGTCAGGGTTAATCTTAGCAGCAGCGGCAGCAGCTACTTCGGACTTGGGTTTGCCGACATCAGCTGGTCTAAAAAGAAACTGACGGTTCAAGTTACTCTTTTCAATGCTGTCGTTATCAGTCACAAATATTTTACCTTTGGGACCAGCTCCTAGCCCAATAAGAGCCCAATTCTTCAGCATCTCGCATCCGATAGCACCAGAGCCAACCAGAAAAACTCTGGAGTTTTGGATCTTAGATAAAAACTCCTTGCCAAATACTGCCACAATTCCATCATATCTAGAACCAGAAGGAGCAAACTCTTCCTCCGATTGCGGTAAATTCTTTGGCAGGGACTCCAAAGAATCAAAGTATAGCCATTGTCTGATAGGGGAAAATTTACCAGAGCACGCTTTGAGTACTTCTTGGGCAACCAATCCACCAAAAACAGCATTTACTGGTGCCAAATCACCTTGAGCCCCGTATGAAAGCGATCTGATCAGCTTCTCGTTGATCTTAGTATCAGCGCCCAAGACTTTGGGATACTGTGCACTGACATTTTTGGCAAGCTCGACAACCTGGTTCGCATCTTCTTCACTTCTAGGGCGAGGCAGCTTATTGCTGTTTTTGTTTTTGAAGGCGTGTAAGGCCAAAAATCCCAGGTGAAGCTGAGCAGGTCGATCAAATTTGGCAAAATCAGACACCAGAAACTCGGGGTCAGCTAATTGCTCCTCCAGTGATTTGAAGCTAATCTCAATGGGCTTCTTGACCTGAGTAAATATACCACCAGAAACGTAAGTGCCTAATTGAGAAACATCACCAATGTTAAAGGTGTAAGGCCCAGTTACTTTGACTTCTCGTGGCTCCCCGTCATTGATCCCCTCAAGACCTTTGACCTCGGAAAACTTGACCCAGTCGCCATCTTCGAGGCCATGTCTCACCTCATCAAGAGCGGCTACAGTTCCGTCAGGCTCTATAGAGGAAATTATTCCTTGTTGAGGTTCCTCTCCAGTTGGGTCGAAAACTTGGAATTGCTCGCCAAAGTCCACAAATGCACTCCCGAACAAGCCATGGGTCTCAGTTGAAATAAACTTCAGTCCATTCTTATGACAGAACTCGTTCATCTTGAGTTGAGTCTCAATTGAAGCATCAGTGAGCACCACAACCTGGAATTTCGAGAGAGCCTCTTCGGTAAGCTCTCCTTCAACAATGGAAATAGGGACATACTTATTCAATTCAGCGAGACGAGGAACAGATACCTGGTCTCTAGGTTTGCCAACATCCTCTTCTGTGAGGAAAAACTGGCTGGAAAGATCAGAGATTTTTGTTGGCTCTGGGTCATAGACGGAAATGCTCTTTACTCCGGCTAAGGTAACATTCTTGGCTATTTCGATACCTAGGCCTCTTAGTCCAATAACTAGAACACTAGAAGCACTCATGCGCTTCATGGCATCTCTTCCGAGCACATAGCTAAATAGCATTAGAGTATTGCATCTCGAATGGAGAAGAATTGCTTACGCAGCCACTGAAAGCGACCGATACTTACAGCTGGCGAGAGTACAGACTCTCGTCTATTTCATCTTCAGGCTTGTCAACCTGCATCTTAGTTTGCTTCGCGAAAAGTTAGAAACAGAAAGAGGCACTTTCAAAGAAATGTGCATTTAATAACTTACGCCACTCATTATTATCAGTGCGAATTAGACGCAGAATTGTTTGAGACAAAGGGTGTGTTAACCGTATTGTGTTGCTGTCAAGAATAGATTAATAATGCTAGACGTACGTATGACGATATCAGGATGTTGAGATCTCTTGTGTAAGCGCGCGGTTCCCTATAGTATCGAAATCAGCGTTCAGGCTGCTATTACATAAGATTGAGCTTTATGGCCCCCTTAAATTTTTCAACGACTGTATAACGAAGCTTAAAGTATTTAGCACAAGCTTGAAGCACAACTATATAGAATGAACGTTTTGAAGGATAGACGAAGGATTCTTGGTCCCACAGATGCTGTTGACATACCATACTCAAAGCCTGTAGAGCAGAAAAGCATACCCCGCTCAGAGAAACAATCGCAAGTTTTCATACAGCAGGGCTTAGTGGCTAACGCAAGCGGTTCAGCATACTTTGAGCAGGGAGTTATACGGCTACAATGTGCTGTTAATGGTCCTCGCCCAATTAGAGGTCTTTTCACGAACTATGGCAATTTGTCTGTGGGTGTCAAACTGGCCTTTGCTCCAGGCATGGACTCTGATGACCGTGCTGAGCACGAAAGGATCATAGCTCAACACGTTCACACATCTGTTGCAGCGGCCATTTTGCTGCATCAATATCCTAAGAGCTTAATAAGTATAAATATCACGATAATTTCACAAGGAGAGCAGCTTAAACCATTGATGGCTGCAGCTGTTAATGTCACCAGCATAGCACTAGCAGATGCTCAGATAGGTCTCAAGGATATAGTGACCTCAAGCTCATATTTGGGCAAAAATTCCAACTTGGAGGCGGTGGTGAGTTACATGACCGGTTTGGACAATGGCATTACTGCTATCTCTATTGATGGGGGAGACATTGACGAAGAAGAATACTCAAATGTTCTGGCAGAGTCTCAAAAACAGGCTATACATATGCGTCAACTTATAAACTCCTGTCTTATGAAAAATTTTGAGCAACAAGTATTAGCCTAGTGCTTCTGCATGTTTGTGATATATGTATATGTTAATAATGAAGATCAATGCATTTTATTTTTTGTGCGTATCAACCTTACGTGGTTGGTAGCTTTGTCTAAACAACGGCCGCCAATGGCCTCAAAGCTTTCTTGATCTTGATGAGTCTTCTGGCTAGTTGGATTGGGCTAGAGTCACTTTCAATTACTTGAGCCACGAGGTCAATTCCGTAATACTCCTTAATGCCATATGCAACTCTTTGAACAACCTTTGAGTCGTTCAACTCTAACTCCCCGTTGATCTCTACGGGAATCAGATTATTCGAAGAGCTGCTATCACACTTTCTTACAAGATCCAAAAGATCAGCGGCAAGTTTGTTTTCGTTTTCGTCGTCATAGAATGGAACCTCACTCGTCGTAATCTCAAACGCTAAAGACTTTGCCAACACTTGATGCTTCCCGTTGTGGTGATATCTAAACTCATAGATGCCCTTTTTCCAGAAAAGCAGATCGCCACTGAAGAGCACCTCTCCACAATCGCCGTTGTTAGTCAAAACAGAGTTATGATCCTTGTATACAGTGGGATCAATACTGGTCCAGCGGCCATGACTAGAAATAGTTGTAGTATCGGGAGAAACGTTGTCAGTAAATTTATACAATCCTATCCAGTCCCTATTAGAGTGAAATTTCTCCGCTTTCCACGACACCTTAATCGGCTGGCCGTATTCAAACTGGAGGAAAGTCTCCTTACTGGAAAATGATCCCTCTGGGCTAATAGTTAACGAATATCCTTCGGGATCTTTCGAAGGATCCGCCACGTTAACAATAGTCAATTTAGCAGGGTACTGTTTTAGCAAAACTTTGGTGTCTTGAACAACGCCTTTAACTCCATTGATTTTGGGTTTTGCTTGGTCAAGGAACCCTTCAACAACACCTGCCGTTTCTGCAATAACTTTATCAAGCGACCCCTGGAGGTGACGAACAGTGTTTTCCAAAGGAGAGGCAAATTTGGTAGCAGATTTGATAGTTTTGGTAACACCTGCTTCCCTTCTTACCTGCCCTCCGTAGAGCTTCTGCATATGTGGTTGCTCAACAAACTTGATGAACGCAAATCCTCCAAAAGTCCAAACAAAAGCCAAGAAAGTTATCGGACTGCTGTAAGACATAACAGCAAGACCCCACACTCCTGCAATTCCGAAAAGCCTCTCAGGATTGTTCAAGTAACGATAAATTCCTGAATACGTAAGTCCTTGCTGATCCTCTTTAGTATAAAAGAAGTCACCAAAAAACCAGCCGTAATCTCCAAGAGTATCATATATAGAGTAACTTGTCCAGATTTGCAAACCAATCATCATCGTACCAATGATAAATCTGAAAGGCCAATAAGGAACATATTCCTTGTTGCCGCATTGTCGGAAAAAAACCACAGCCAAACTCACATAAGACATGACGGTGCTGATATTATACAAAGCTTGCCATTGTTCGTAAGCCTCCAGGCTAGATTTTCCGTACTTCAAAAACGTTTTTGTCCACTCCCTGTCTGAACTTTGCCTTCGAAGGATGTATCCCAACCCGAAACAGTGAAACAGTCTCCAAAACAACGCAACAGAGAAAGTAAGCAAAAACCATTGGGTCCCCGACGGTAGAAAGTAGAGTAGCATGGTGTTGATGGCAAGCAGTAAAAGTAGAATATCAGAAGCACGAGTGACGGAAAAGTTCTGAAACACGAGTAATGCTGAACTTGAAAAGGGAACTCTATCTTCAGGAGTTGCGCCAAAACTCTCTCTTCTAGTTTTGAATGCACTTCCCGTGGGGTTATAAGTTTTCTCAATGTGGGGGTTCTCTACTGCGATAAGAAACGCAAACTGTGCTGCATGTGCAAGTAATGAAGCAGCAAACAGAGTGTAGCTTGCTGCTATCAGGCAAAATCCATAGTATCCAGCATATCCAATGGAGTACATAGGATGTGGTGCCATTTCAAAGACTCCATCAAATGTGAGATCCAAATCCTCGAGAAAGAAGAAGTCTCCCCAATACCAGGCGTAGTCTTTAACAACCCTGTGGGCATCTAACTTTACCCACAGATTGAAAAAGAAAAGAATTATACCAGCAGTCCATCTACCAATAACAATTGGCCAGGTGTGACTTGTGCGACTGAAGCATGAAAATACCAGCATCATATAACAAGTAAAATCACTCATGAGGATCAAATCTACCAGGTCTCTAAATAGCAGCCACGTATTGTATTCCAGTGGGGTCTTGTAGTAGTCATAAGCGTCATTCTTGGAAAACTTTGCAACCAGATTCTTCTTCACAAGTGATTTCAAAAGCGAGTTGTTCTTTTTATCTGCAGGTTTCTCAAACAGTTTTGAGCGCCGAGCCCATTTAGTCAATAATCTGTGATTGGATTGTTGTGAGAGCAGCCAACCAAGACCACCATTGTAAGCAGCTCTCCAAAAGGCAAAAAGCACCAAAAAGACCGGAATCCTAGCTCCCTTAGGGAGCCAAAAGTAAAAAAGCACATAACTTGCAAGAATTGCCACGATTACAATGTCTGCAATGGACTTGCTCAAGCGAGGATCAAGTAGGTTTGAGACCATATCGTGGGTCACAGGGACCTCAAACTCTCTGCCGGACGGGGTTTTTCCAATTATATGATGATCCGCCAACGTCTCTTTCGAGTTATCATGGGTCACAGGGACCTCAGACTGTCTGCCGGACGGGGGTTTTCCAATTATATGATGATCCGCCAACGCCTCTTTCGAGTTTGCAGTGTCTGGCACTGTACCTAAGCGCTCGGCATCCTTCCCATCAACTTTAGCAGAATTGACGTTTGATGTTACGGTCCCGTTTTCAGCGGTATCCAAAGCTGAGCTCAGCACATTTGAGCTTTGGGGAACAGCCATTCTAATTCGACACCTGTGCACTGATAGTTGAATATAAACAGTGCAATGCGGGGGATCCTAGTTACAGGAGGTGTCGAACAGATAACTGATGCAGTATGCGTTTTGTTTCTCGCGAATATAGACTAAACCTCTATGATACTCCCAAGTCAAATGAACCTGTTGAAAAGTTGAGAAATGCAAATGTGGAAATGTAGACAGACTCTGGCCAGCGACGGCATACCTGTCTCTTCTCCTATTTCCGAGCTAAGAACGCATAGAGCATGTGAAAGTGATATCGCGGCCGAACTCAACTCTGTACAATTACGTGATAGCCAAGTCTTATCGCTACCAGATTAAGTTAAGTGCCAGTCAGTTAGGGCTTTAGGGCTTGGAGCTCAAATCTGATTACCAAATTATTCAGTCACAACGATTTTTTCTGATTGTTTTTTCTCCTAAATGCTCTGATCATAGTCACAGATCTCTCTCTATAGGCGGCACCTACCCATCACCACTCGAGAAAACACATCGACCACCACTCAGAAAAAGAGACTCTGACAAAATTCAACTCTTAATCTTAAACACCAACCAATATATATTTCACCAGATAATTCAACATGGCTACTGAGTTGACTGTTCAAGCTGAGAGAGCTTACCAAAAGGTATGTTGTCAAGATAATGGAAATGGATTCCTTTTGAGAAACCCCGAGGTGGTTTATTTCTCAGGTTGAAAAATTCAAATGGCAGTGATAACTAACAAGTATGTGTAGCAACCTCATATCTTCCAAAACTCCAAGGCTAAGGTCAACAGAAAGGCCAAGAGATGGTATAAGGATGTCGGATTAGGCTTCAAGACCCCCAAGGAGGCTATTTCAGGTGACTACATTGACAAGAAGTGCCCATTCGTCGGACTTGTTTCTATTAGAGGACGTATTCTTACTGGAACTGTCGTTTCTACCAAGATGCACAGAACTATCATTCTCAGACGGGACTACCTCCACTACATTCCTAAATACAACAGATACGAGAAGCGTCATAAGAACCTTGCTGCTCATCTTTCGCCTGCTTTCAGAGTTAACGAGGGTGATACCGTTACCGTTGGACAGTGCCGACCTATCTCCAAGACCGTTAGATTCAACGTTCTCAGAGTCCAGAGCGCTGGTGGCAATGACGGTAAGAAGCAGTTCTCCAAGTTTTAAGCGACTTTTTTGCAGCTGAAAATTAGGTGAAGTCTTTTTTGTATCATGCAGATAGGAGCTTTATGAATTTAAAGAAAAAAAATATTCAACATTCAAATTCAAATTCATTTGCAGTCATTGTACATGGAAAAATAATATTATAATATTGCACATCTTTGTTCAAGGAAGTTTCTCCCCCGGGAAGATGAATTGATCCATTAGTTTCAGCTTTTTTTTGTTGCAGATTCAAGGAGACACACTCTTTTCTCCACCAACTGTAGTCTGAGCTCGCTGATCCCGAGCCAAAAGCTTTTTCCATTTATAGGAGCACTGTAATCTTGATCTTTTCCCATTCATAGCGTCACTTACAAGTGTCCAGCTTATTTTGTTTGGCGATGGAGACTTTTCTCTAACCAGCTGAACAGCATTTCGTAGCATTTCCTCCTCCGCAGGGCTCCACTTCATGGTGGCTCTCTGCTCGCCAAACCTGACAAAGTTCCTCCACCTGTCCCTGCAATCGTCAGGCATTCTTCCTAACTTTGACCCGATGGAACTCCATTGTGATCCCTTGGCATTATAGAGTTCCGTTAGCATTGAGTCTTCCTCAGGAGTCCATTTGCCTCGAGTCTCAAACTTGTGATACAGTCTTCTGATGTGTTTGTATAAACTAGATAACGTTCTGTTAGGTAGCGCATCTCCTATGTCATTCCATAATGGACACCTTTTCTTGCTCCCACTCCATACAATCTCCTTGATTTGCTCCTCATTCAAGTTTTCTCGGCTCATGTACCCCTTAATGAAACTAAGGATAATTTCATCCTCTTGCGGTGTGAAAGGACCACTGACTTCGGAGCCATCTCCGACCCATCCTAATGAGTCACCTCTAATTTGAGAACCAGCTGAAATTGCTTCACCCGTTATGCTTTTTGGGCTATTTCGGTTGGCAATAATTGAGGTTATAGCTGTTGACTCTGTTCCGTTTAGCTCATTCAATTTTTTTCCATTAGTGCTTTGAGATTGGCTTGATTCCCTTCTATCAGATTTAGTCTCAGAAATTTGATTTCCTTTAGAATTTTTGGTTTCAATAGTGGATTTTGCTTGCTGTGCTGGGGTGCCCTGACCAGGTTCTTGATTTGTTGAGATTTGTGAAGTTTTATCACTGCTGTGGCTGCTCGTCGCACCATTTTTATGAGTTGAAATAATACCCTCAGCAGGTATGTTCGCCTTATCACTTTTAGTTCTAGTGCTATCTTCTTGTTTATCCTTTTTATGCTTCTTCTGCTTTGTTATGTTTCCGTGGTCATCGTCGTTCCTCACGGATTTGGACTTCTTGTGCTTTCGCTTAGCACTTTTACTGTCATCATGGTCTATCAGCGTTGACTTGTGCAATAATTGTATTTTCTCCGAGTTTTTTAAACTGCGATTATCGCTGAATTCTGGCATTCTGGAGTTAAGTTATCAATCTAACTACCACGGTTCACCACCTTGATGCTAAGCTCTGGAACGTTCCAAGTACACAGCGCTCCGTAATGAAAGTATTGCTCGTTGCAAATCGCAACACCCAAGTCTGATGTTTTGAGCGTTTGCAAATAACGTTGGTATTAGCTTGGGCACTGTCTTAATCTCGAAGTATAAATAAAGTCTCGCGAAGTTGCATACAGCGCTGTCGGCTTTCTACAAAAGGTTTAAGTACAGCTGTATACAGCGCGCTCCTAGTGCCTGGGCAAAGTTTCGATCGATCTGCATGGCCGAGTTTTTCACTCTATAGATAAAAAAAATTTGTAGAAATTTCAAAGCTTGCAAATCTGTGTTAATGTATACACAGCTATATGGCAGAACATTGAAGAATGCACAAAGATAGCCTGACCAAGGTCAAAGAGGCTGTGAAAGCACTCCAGGATCATGTCGAGGAAGATTCACCAATATACGTTCAGATTACAGTTAAAAAGCCGTTGGTGCAAAAGAAGTCACACGTTCCTGTGGTGATTGCTTTACCAAACCGGCCTTCCCTGAAAACTCTCAAGACCAAGTCCATTTGCTGCATTGTGAAGGATCCTCAGATCAAGTACAAGGAGCCGTTGGAGGATAAAAAATCTCCCACTCATGAGCTATTCACAGAAATAATCTCCATCAAGAGAATGAAGGCAAGATTAGGCAACCGCAGTAAAGTCAAAGAATTCAAGCAGTTTCATGACCTAGTTGTTATTCAAGACGAGATCGCACACTTACTGCCACGGATATGTCCTTCGTTGTACGAGTCCGGTCACAGCATGCCGGTGCCTATACTTCTGTCTGATGACAAAAACTCGGCAGTCAACCCGAAACTCGTTTCTTATCAAGTCAAAAAGATCTCAAAATCAGCATCTGTGGCGATAGTTCCGGGGAATTGTATCTCCATACTGGCAGGGCACTCTTCAATGGAAAGAAGTCAGCTGGAACAAAATATTTTGGCTGCTTTCGAGGGAGCTCTAGTCAACATTGCATCTCTCAAGGCAAGCAACGTCTCTCAGGTTCACATCAAAACTCCAGACAGCGCCAGCCTTCCTCTGCATTAACCAATCCGTGTTTCAGGTACATGTATGCATATAATCAGATCTTTTATTTATTTTTCCATCCTCCGTAAAGAATACTCGACCGCAGAAAACAGTAAAACTTTCAAATTCCCTCGCACTAACTTCAAGCCAAAAAAAAAAAAAAACAGCTGTCCAGCTACTTCTTGCCGTCCAGCTACTTCTTGCCGTTATATCGTATTTCGCTTCTGCTCAGCGCGTGTTTGACCTCTGCGGACGTCCAACCAGGCTAAAAGTCAGCTCCGTAAACGGGCCGTTGACTGATAAGAGAGATCGAGCGCTCGATCCCTATCTTAGACTGCGATAGTTTGGCAGTTATATCCTATCGGGCGCCGGCTAATATAATCGCATATATATATATATAAGGCCGGTGAATCAGGCCCTTGAAACAAATTTCATATATCGAGAAACTTCTTGTTGGTCTAAGAAGTGAAAGAAAAAATGGGTGAATCTATTGTTGTTTTGGGGTATGTGAATTCTATACTGCGAAGAAGAAGCTCGTGGGTTAACCTTCCTATAGTGCTGGTATTATTGGTCTTTATACTGCATTTCTGCTATCTGAGCAGGGCAAGGCCTCTGATATCACGGTTATTTCGAAGCATCAGCCTGGAGATTTGTCTATTGAGTACACGTCCCCCTATGCTGGCGCAAACTTTTCAACTGCTTCAGGGGAAAGTGAGGCCGGCTTAGAATATGACCGTCTTTCATTCCCTAATCTGGAGAAGCTCCGTAAACGGTTTGGCAGTGCTATTCCTATATATAAGCTTCCTGCAATTGAAAAGTCTACTACTCCGTTCAATAGCCAGAAAATCAAGTCAATGGCTTCATACATTCCAGACGTAAGTTAAAGTTACGGTTTTGTTATGAGTACAATCAAGTTTAACGTTCTAGTTTAAATCTTATACATTGAATGATCCCGAGCATGGAAAAATCTATGCAATTGAATTCACCACTTTCAATTTCAACTCGCCCAGGTTGTGTCAGTTCTTTGTGGACTATTTGACTGAAAAGGGGACCACTTTCATTCAGAGAAACGTTGATCATATCTACGACGCTTTTCTGCCCCAAACAAAAGTGGTTTTCAACTGCACTGGCCTGGGAGCTAGAACTTTGGGTGGTGTAAACGATGATAAGGTTTTCCCTACTCGCGGGCAGCTTGTTGTGGTTAAGGCCCCTCATATTCAGAGAAACATGTCGTTTAGTGACAGTAAGGACATAACTTACACTATTCCTCGGCCAGGAGTAGAAGGTCATGTGATTCTCGGAGGGTATTTCCAGCCAAATAATTGGAGTGCAGAAACTTATAAAGAGCAGACTCAGTCTATCATTGAGAGAAATATCAAAATGAACCCCGAATTGGTTTCTCGTGGACCTCTGGAGATTGTTCGCGAGGCAGCAGGCCTGCGACCTTCGCGACTAACTGGTACACGAATTGAACGTACTGACTTACCAGATGGACGTTACATCATTCATAACTACGGTGCATCTGGTGCAGGGTATCAATCTGGTTATGGAATGGCCGTTAAGGCGGTATCCTTGATGAAACCCTCCAAGCTGTGATTGGAGTTGAAATCTTTTTAGTGTACTCAACAAAAGCTGGACATTTGAGATTTGCACGCTTCTTCTAATAAAAGACATTATTGCTGACGTAGATGACTACATAGCCAAGTGTAAAACTGTTATTATATGCTTCCTTTATAAACTGTACATGTCGATGTGAAAAATATTACTGCGCAGTACGTAAAAGATTGTAGCTTGCAAGAGATCGAGATCGAGATCTTCAATCCTGCAAACCCTGTTCAAGATCTGAGCGTTGACTTCAGTTACACAAGTTCCAGCCATATGACTGTTGATCTGGACAAGTACTTGGACAAATCCAAGGGCTATTACCTAGCAATAGGGCTTGAAGGATCAGCTAACAAGCTAGCTGTAGGTATCATCAAACATGGTCCAGGCGAGCTTTCCAGCGCAAATAGAGCAGATGTCCTGGCAAACATCAGAGATACGTATATGACACCCCCAGGGCAAGGGTTTCTTCCTAGAGACACTGCACGGCACCATCGAAACTGGGTTGTTAGACTTATTAAACAAGCTATTGCTGAAGCTGGAGTGTCCATCAAGGACATTGATTGTATATGTTATACCCAGGGTCCTGGAATGGGCGCCCCTTTGCAGGCGACTTGCTTAGCAGCGAGAGCTATTAGTATCATGTGGGAGAAACCACTAATAGGAGTCAATCATTGCATTGGCCACATTGAGATGGGTCGAGAGATCACAGGTGCTGATAATCCGGTTGTGCTTTACGTGTCTGGTGGAAACACCCAAGTCATTGCCTACTCACACAATCGATACCGCATATTTGGAGAGACCTTAGATATAGCAGTTGGTAACTGTTTGGATAGGTTTGCCCGGACTCTCAGCATACCTAATGATCCATTCCCAGGTTATAATATCGAACAAATGGCAAAGGGTGGGAAAAATTTCGTTTCACTGCCTTATACAGTCAAAGGAATGGATCTGTCAATGTCAGGGATTCTCGCATACATTGATGGCCTGGCAAAGGACCTGCACAACAATAAAAACACCAAGCAGCTGAAGACGGAGAGCGGAGAAACGATTACTCGCGAGGATCTTTGCTTTTCCTTACAGGAGATTCTGTTTGCCATGCTGGTAGAGATCACAGAACGAGCAATGGCTCACGTCAACAGCAGCCAAGTCCTTATCGTGGGCGGAGTAGGATCTAACGAAAGATTACAAGAAATGATGGCAATAATGGCTAAAGAAAGAGGGGGAAGTATTTTTGCTACAGACGAGCGGTTTTGCATTGACAATGGCATAATGATTGCGCATGCCGGACTTTTGGCTTACCGGACAGGTTACCGAACCTCGTTGAAAGACTCTGTATGCACCCAGAGGTTCAGAACAGATGATGTATACGTAGCTTGGAGAGAATAAGCATGGCTACTTTCTTATCTTATGTTTTTGAACGTTTCTTTATTATCTTTTTCTGTGCAATTTTTTTATATATAGGCATTTACTCCTCAAACCCATGCTCTCGGGTTTGCCAGAACCTCAAGAAGCTCAGCTTCTCTAGTTCCAGGTTCAGGATGGTGGTTGTACCTCCAAGTTGCAGACTTGGGCATACTCACCAGTATTGACTCAATTCTTGCACTGGGGGTGTGAAGACCAAAGGCAGTACCACGGTCGTGGACCAAGTTAAACTCGACGTACCGTCCGTATCTGATTCTCTGCCATTCTTCATTCTCTTGGGTGAATGGCATATCTTTTCTTCTCTCCACAATAGGAATATAGCTCTTCAGGAATGCATCGAAAGCAGACTCCACAAAGCCGTAGATCTGCTCTGCATCTCCATCTAAATCGTCAAAGAAAATTCCACCGATACCTCTTGCCTCTCCACGGTGTGTGTTGTAGAAGTACTCGTCGCACCATTGTTTGAATCTAGGGTAGTATTCAAGATTGTGTTTGTCGCAAGCATCCTTGAGTTCTTTGTGGAAAAGGACAGCGTCTTCCTCGAAAAGATAGTGTGGAGTTAGATCAGCACCGCCGCCGAACCACCAGGCTCGAGGACTCCCATCTTCGTTCTGGGTCTCAAAGTAACGGTAATTTAAGTGGACAGTAGGAGCCATAGGGTTTCGAGGATGAACAATCATACTAAGTCCGCAAACCCAAAATGGGACGCTTTCATTTGGATCATCAACTTGAAGAGAAGCATGGTTTGCTCTCATTTTTTTAACCCCGGCAGCAGGTATCACGCCCTTAACAATAGATATATTGCAACCACCCTTCTCAAATACATTTCCGTCTTCAATGACACCAGTAATTCCTCCTCCAGTGTTTCCTGGTCTCTCCCATTGATCCAAAGTGAATTTCTTGCCATCCACCTCTTCTAGCTTGGATATGATTTCTCTTTGCTTTGCCCGGATGAGCTTTTCCATCTTCTGGCGCATGCCAGGGTTTCCAGAAGGAATGTTCATTTCCTGAGACTCGCAGAGTAAGGTTGAAGTCGAAGTAGGCTAAAAAAAAAATTTAAAAAAAAAAAAAGAAGAAGAAACAAAGTTAGCACACACACACTCAGTTCAATGGTCGAAATGTATAGATTCAGAGTATTTCAGCTAGCAAAGCTTAATATATTTATACAAAAACCATATGCACCGATCATCAATACTCAAAAAAAAAGTCACACATTCAATTACTTACTGGCATTTCCAACGAATAAATAAACCAGAGCTCCTTTGTAGACAAAGAAATAAGATAAAACAAGAAAGAAAGGACCAGAAGCTTTTTATAACTATATCCCCGGAGAGCAGCTGTTTTTTAGTAAGAAGGAGAAGAAGAAATAGAAAAGATAAACAAAAAGAAAGACCAATGGCCTTATATATATATTTGTATAACGAGAAAGGTTCAACATCAGCCAACATCTAAACCCCCGCCCCATAGAGGAGATAATTTCCTCTCCGGATTTGGAGCGGCTCTTTTGGTCTCATCTCCTTAGCTTCAGCGCAGCAGCCATGGTCTTCCAAAAGAAACGAAACCCTGCAATTACCGTTTGTTTCCGCTTTGATTTTGGCTAATTTTTCTCAGGAGGTTTTGCTTGATTCGAGCAAGATCAGGAGACATTTGTCCTCGCCAACCTTATAAAAAACGACGAATCTCAGATCTTTCTCACAAGGTTACCAATATATCCAAGAGATGGGGAGAGAGGGTGAGTGTAATTGTGGCCAGTTTTTTGGATTTCTATTTTAATCTCCTTGTATCTCAACTGCTCAACGCTGTAGAAAGCATTAACCCTTCGTACTCAACAATCATTTGAATATATCATCAGTCCATGCTTATATAACGAACTCTGATTTTTGCCAAATGGCGTGCAAGCTCCGTGTGAAAACTTTCAGATACTAGCAACTAGCATATTTTTGTACTAAACGCGTTAGCTGAAAAAATTCAGCACACTTTATACACGACTTAGTTTACTTCGGTTAGCGCTCTCTCCATGCTGAGCCTTGTCCAATAGATACCTTTGTAACATTTGCAAGAAGCCTCGTGTCTCTAAAGAGCACGTATACCTTTTTACACGATCTATATATCTACATTACTCCCCGAAATGGGACAAAGAAAAAAGCTTTCGTCAGCTCTTCTGAGACATCAGGCAAATGCAAGGTCCCTGCAAAAATCAAGGGACTCTGCCAAAAAACAGGCGGAGCTCCAAGAAGCCAAAGCTAAAAGTAGAAATCACGGTAAGTCTAAAGGTAAGGTGCCTGTAGATCATGCCGGTAGTCATATCCTCTCAGCATCTACTACCTCGGGAATTCTGAAAAGCGAAGGGCCCAAACACAAGAAAAGCTGGATACCTTTCTCGTCCGAAGATATTGTCCTACTAGTGGGAGAAGGTTAGTACTACTGTGTTTTTTTTTACTGTCTCTATTACTGATTCTGAGCTGGCAGCATCATACGATGCAAATAAGCCCAGATAAAAACGGCAAAGAAGACGAGAGGGGAGAAAAAAGAAAGAAAAAAAAACTTTAAATTGAATGATGCTAATCATATATAGGTGATTTCTCATTCGCATTGAGCTTAATCAATGGTGAGCTGGTCTCGCAAGTCTATGCCACAAGTTTAGATACCGATGGTCAGCTAGAACAAAAATACCCAAATACCATAAAAGACCATTTAAGCCAGTTGCGGGAGGCCGAAAACTGCAAAATCCTTACTGGGATAGATGCAAAAAAGTTGCACCAGTACAAAGATCTCAAACCACATCATGGAGCATTTACGGCATGCGTATTCAACTTCCCCCACTTGGGGAATTCGATGAAAGATCAGGATAGAAACATTCTACAGCACCAAAAGCTCATGCTGGCTTTCTTTGCCTCGTCTAAAAAATTGATTCACCCGACTGCAGGCAAGATTGTAATAACACTTTTTGAGGGAGAGCCATATGCTTCATGGAAAATCAAAGCACTGGCAAAAACTGAGGGCTTAGTTCTTATCAGAAGTGGGTCGTTCGACTGGGATAGATACCCAGGGTATAATCACCGACTTACTTCAAAAGAAGGGCAAACTTCCAAACCACAGAAACAAAGACCAGCTCGAACTTTTGAGTTTGCGCTGCCAGGGTATAAACAGCCCAACAATAAAGAATCAAATAGCGATGATGACAGTGACTTTTGAGTTTTGAGTTGGGTCCTTTTGTTTTCAACTGGGATATACATGTGTAAGTTCCTTCGACTCAAAAACTTCCTGAGAGGCTGGATCCGCAACTTTTCCTAATGGTAGGCCCGCCTTCCTGGCGTACTCAAACAATTTCTGCTCGCCGAGAATCCTACCGTTGGGTAACAAAATTGGATCACTATCCAGATGCGACTTCATGTGAAGCGCAAAGGGCAGCGTCTTTGATAAGCCGTTTAACTCTGCTGAACACACGGGACACTGCGAAGATCTTGAAAAATCATCGCTCCGTGTTTTAGCAGTTAAGTAGAAGTTGCTGTCATCATCCTCGCTTTCGCCTTCGTCTTTGGGGAAAGCGTTGATACATGAGTACGTTTTCAATGCAGAAATCCCGGTAGCCAAAGATTCAACAAGGTTAGAGTGAGCTAAAAGACCGTGTAAGTCAAAGTATGTTTTCACAAATAACGAAGCTAGCTTGTCCCATCGGTCAAGTGAGTACAACTCCTGGTATCTCTTCACAGTGGTGCCGTTCTCGTAAGCCAATAACGCAGAAGCTCGCTGAATGTCTAGCCAATGAGTATCTGCATTCCTTACAAGATGCTTCCTGTAGTATTGAATGGCTTCCGCGGACTGTTTTGATCTGACTAGCTCAACGTATTGCTGCAATCTAACTTCAAAGTCCAGATTGCTGCGAATTTTCTTCAAATAAGTCTTGTTCTCATGACACCACGCCAAGCAAGCATCCGTGCTTTTATTCCTAATGCTTTTCTCAATACTGCTACATTGTGACAAAACATTGATATCTACGAGTTTTTCAATTCCCCGTGATTTGGCCAGTAAACTTGCAGTCTTGACATGTCCTGATCTCATAAAGTAGTCAGTAAGCAAAATATCCAACTTTTTTTTGGACCACTCTTGAAACTGTAAACTAGAAACATTCTTTGCTTCAGATAAATCCTTCAAATGCTTGATTCTGGCTTCGGTACAGCCAACTTGTTCCTCCTGTTCGTTCTTTAGTAAGCTTAGCTTCCGCTTGAGCCCACGAGCTCTCTTGACCATTTCGTCAAGCTTCTGCAGGCTTTCATCAGTAGGCAGGTTATTCAGCTCTGAACATGACGCATTCAAATACTGGCTATCCTTTTCAACAAGCTTCTGGTTTTGTTTAAATATACGCCTCATATTTTCGTAAGGGACCCTTAAAAAGGACTCTTCCTATTTTTAGTTAGTTCCATACCCCTGATGTAAAAACAAAACCTGCCTATCACTTACCAGTAGAAGAGCATTTTCAACATTTATGGACATTTTGCTGAAATTCCGTAATTTCTGTGTTTTCTTGAAAGAACACTAGGAGGCTGTATTCTGCCCCAGGTTTAGATAGCTGTTCCGATAAATATATGTTAATTTGATATTGTCTAGCGGGTCGCCCTCTATATAAATACAAGAGTAATATATTTTAGGCCGGCCGGTGGCTACTCAATCGTTCAGCTGCTTCACCAAATCCACGTGAGTTTTGAGATCTGTGTCTGGTTTCATCTGCGCAAATTATACGTTTAAAGCCGAATCTGATAAAACTCACGTACACGTACATAAGTGGCCACTAGAACTAGCAAAACTATTTTTCTGCTCGTGAAGTGCTTGTACAAAAATTCAAGAGTCTTACTGCTAAACAATGCAGCTGGGGTGGCTTATTGCAAGTATAGGTCTATTTCTGATAGCTGGTGGACAAGCTAACGAACTGACTTTTGTAAGTATCTTGGACGATGCTTTCTCTGTCTGAAAACTTGGAGACGGCGGAATGCACAGAAAGCATCAATGATGAACCCTAGCTGTTTTCCAAATACTAACTAATAGACCAATGATGCCAACAATCGAATCAAATGTGCTGGTATGTACTCAAAGCGTGACTGGGGTGGGCCCACTGACCCTTATGTCAACTTGGCTTTGACCTCAGATTCAAAGTCGGGATGGGTTGCAGCGGTGATTTTTGAGTACAGAAACATAGACCTGTTGGGCAAAAATTTTCCAAACAGTCCTAATAAGAAGTACATCTGTGACCAGAGTGCTGTTAATGCTAAACTATGCGACTCGGAAGAGATTGGCACTTTTCTGATAAGTGATCATGAAAACTCGACTCTGTACGCACCCATGTCCACTAAAAAAATTGACTTGGCCGAGCCAAGTGCAATGAGATATGAAATCAAAAAGTCTGGCTACTACTGCATATCTACTTTTGGTTCTGAGCCCAAAGTCACTTATAAAGGAGTGGCGGTGTTTCAGAACGCGTTCGGCAAACTTCCAGCTAGTCAGATACCCAAACTACCCTTTTACGGTATTTTGGCCCTGTGCTACTTGGTTTTGCTGGCATTGTGGATTTTCTCATATGTTCAGCACCGGGGAGACATTTTACCCGTTCAAAACTATATCACGGCTATTTGCGGTTACATGGTGGTTGAAATGGTTATTATCTGGGGATACTATGATCTCGTCAATAGAGTTGGAAATACCAAGGGAACAGTGGTATACTTGGCGTTCTTGTCAGTGCTCAACTCTATTAGAAACGCCTATACCTTTTTCCTGCTTTTGATTGTGTGCTTGGGGTACGGAGTGGTGGTTCCTACTTTAGGTAACGTCATGTGGAAATGTAGAGCCTTGGCTGGTGTTCACTTCTTGTTTGCTTGCTTGTTTACTGTATCGACTTACTTGTTTGACCCAGATCATGCAAGTATTGCTATCTTGTTTGTCATTTTACCGTTGTCGTTGACAATGACCACTTTCTACGTGTGGATCTTGTCATCATTGACCGGTACTATTAAGTTCTTGGTGGAGAGAAAGCAGCATGTGAAAGCTAGCATGTACAAGAACTTGTGGAGAATGCTGCTTGCTTCCATCTTGGTCATTTTTGGATTTTTCTTCGTGAACTCTTTGATTTTCGCTAGAGAAACCCCACTTGAGTTTATCACTAATCACTGGAAGTCCCGGTGGTTTATGTTGGACGGTTGGCTCAATGTCATTTACTTTGTTGATTTTGCCCTCGTGGCTTTCATCTGGAGACCAACCGCAAATAATAGAAGGTTTGCCATGTCTAGTCAACTTGCACAGGATGAGAATGACGCTCAGGAATTTGAAATCGGGTCGTTGAGAGAGTCTTTAGATGAAGACGAAAGAAGAGACGAGGAGGAGGCTGTAGATAACGAGAGCTTACCAGATATCAACTACAGACCGGAAGAGGACGAAGTGGATCATGACACTGAAAGCCATGTGAACAAAAAGAAAGATACCAGCAGCAGCAGTCCCAACGGTCATGAAGCCGAATCAGTATTTGCTGTTGGAGATGACTCTCAAGGAGCTTATGAACGTTGGGATGACGATGAAGTTCTGAGCGTGAGCAGTGGAGAAGACGATGACGCAGATACTGTAGCTTTAACAAAACCAACTAAGAAATAGGCCCAGGTAGTCCAATGTAATTTATCTACATTTTGAACATTATGAAGTAGTTGCATGCAAGTAAACTGTTCTTTAAAAATATTGTTACGTAATTTTTTTGCAAGAGACCAAAATCCACTGAAAAATATATCAAACATCCAACGCCGAATTTGGCACTCACCCAGTATACAGAGCTGTAGAGAATTTGATCCTTACCAAATTAATACAGAACAAGACGCTACTCGACATGCCTCTTGTTAGTGCTGTAGATAACTTTATTGAGAGGTCTGCGGCTCTTTTAGAAGCTCGACCTTCTACTGTAAGCGCCTGTCTGAATGTGAACAAAGTTCACCTTGACAAGGATCCTGTTGCTAATCTTGTCTAGACTCGAGTCACAACTCATTACAAGCACATAACTAGGAAACTCTCAGAAGAGACTGTGTCCTCGGCAATTTTTGTTGTCAAGACATACGACCCTGTTTCTGGAACATGTTTCAAAGTCAAAGTCACGAAATCAAACGAGCTTTCGAGAGTGCTCACTGCATTGGGGCCTCGTGGAGTAACGATAACTAAGCCTAATGTACAAGAACCCAAAGTGGAGAAGGGATTTGTCAGTTTAATGTCTGGAGTTGAGATTGAATCCGCCGACGTTGAAGAGCCCTCGAAAAAAGAGAGTAATGGCGAGCAGAAAAGCACAACTGAGGCAAGCCAAAAGGATAACTCCTCGCCGGCCCCTCAAACACAAACAAAGTCAAAGAAAAAGGGCAAGAAGAAATGAAAGCTTTTTTCAATTGTTTATAATCTAGTATACAGGCTGTACCTATTTCGTAAAAGGAAGATAATAATGCTATGACCATGACAGATACAGAAGGTGTGAAAGACTATGGGAAAAAAAAAAGAAACAAATAAAAATAAAGTAGATATGTATATATAAATATATATATAGTTCAAAGGAAGTGCTCTTTCAGCTCTCTTGATCATCGTCACTTTCATGCGTTAGCAAGTTATCGTTGCTGGCTATCGAGTCTGTGTCCGAAGTGTAACTAGGAGGCGGGCTGCCCTGCTCTGACCGATGATGCGTCCTCAGGTGGCTAAGACTTATGCTATCCCGATTATTATTGCCAAAATCATTATCTTCAGTCAATGTGGTAGTTACAGGCTCCAGCGAGTTGGATTCAAGGGAGGCCGCTTCCTCCGGGCGACGGAATGGTGGAGGCGAGCTTCTCTGGTTGGAGGCTGACCCTCTTGAGGTTTCTCCATTGATTGTGCTTGATGACTCCAGTAAAACTGAGTCTGTTACTGCACCATACGGAGGAGGAGGAGCTAGTGACCCCTGCGCAGGTGCCAGTCCCCATTTTTTAGCGTTAGCTTCGACATATACAAACCCCAGTTGACCAAAGTTTACCCACAAGGTGCAGGGTCCCGTAGCACCTACAGTGGGGAACAAGTTCAGCCTCATTCCATGCAAGGCATCGTCTAGTTTCCGACCGTTTCTTGTGAAGAAAACCGTACCAGACCGTGGTCTATAGCCAACTCCTATAATGTCGCCCCGCTGGCTTTTGGGGCCGTATTCAGGGGCTGTGAAAGGCTGGTTGATTCTTCGGGCTCCATTGGAGTCATATGCAACAGAATATCTATGATAACCTGGAAGAGTAAATGTTGGGTATGGCTTTGTGGTTAATCCTACAGAGACGACGGTATCGGCACTGGGTTTCTCGAATATCTTTACTTCCCAATAATAAACGTCGTTCTGTTTTGGAAGAGGCAAGTTTGTCTGAGCTGAACAGGTAGAGTTGAAAAACTCAATATCAGTTCTTCGTTCAACAAAATAATTAGTAGTAGAGCTGAAATCCATTTCAAACTCCCATGCAGCAACTCCCTTTTCTTGTATTGTCATGAACTGAGATAAGCTTATATCTGTATTGGCACTGTTTGGAGGATTTTCCTGTATCCACGCCTTTGTGCGTAAATATTCTTCACGGGACTGCTCGTCCATATGATCCAGAGCCTCCCGTTCCGCATCTTCAAACATTGCATCATCGTCAAAGGCACCAGGTTCTGATCCTCCTAATCTAATGCCACCTTCACCAGCTATAGCAAACCATAATACAGCACAGAGAAGAGCTAGAAAAAGAGTGCCTATGCCTGAGAGTAACCCGGCCAAAAGCGGTACATTAACAGTGTCTTGCTCCAACACCTTGAGTCGTGGTATCGACATAATGCCAGTAGCGGCCGCCACTGCGCCATCTGCCGTGGCAGTTATCGCTGTCATTTGATGTAGCGTATGAAGCGCTATACAAGGATACCACTACTCCTGTAAGTAGTTTAATGCCTAGTAGAAAACAAGAGGTGAAACTGATAAAGATAAAAAAACGGCAAAAGGGCAGAAAGAAAATTTATGCTCCTTTTTCTCTTGTACGCTTCAAAAGTATTCAAAACTATCTTGCCTCAGACATGTAGAAGATAGATAGAGTTTCCCGGCTGCTTTAGGAAGAATGAAGTGAAAAGCGGTACTTGGTTATAGTTGGTATCCGGTATATCTATCTGAATCTCTTCTATCAGAGCCACCGTCAAGATAATTTAGTTGTAATCAAGCCCATATATGTTAATTAGCGGTATACCAGGCTTATTACTCTCATTGTGCCTTCATGTTTGCGACGATCAGAAATCTATATATCAGAGCAGCGTTTTTACGTAATTGCCAGTATTTTTCTTAGTGCTGATACTGCTTCAAAATCGAAAATGAAATGAAAAAAAAAATTGCTCGGAGCACCTGAAATTGTTCTTCGTGAGATCCTCCTCACCTGGACATTTCAAGTGAACTCGTTACCCAAAGTTGGCGACTACCAACATTTTTAGGATAGTGCGATTTTAAAGGATCAAAGCATACTATCAAGAAAGTAAAGAATTATAAAAATCGACCAAAAAAAAGGTATGTTGCCTCCTAGCGGAATTGAACCGCTGACCTTTGCATTTCTAGTACTTAGTACAAGTGCAACGCTCTACCCCTAAGCTAAAGAGGCAATTAAAATCGCAAATTTCCGATATTGAAGCACTATAAAGGTAATTTTCAAAAATTTTGAATGGTCACGTGATCTAATTTATGGTCACGTGATGTTGATGTCTTTATTGTCACGTGACGGAACTCTGCGGAGCCAAGAGGCATAAAATATAAGGGAGCTAGTAGTCCCACATAAAAAGGCCAAGAGACATGTTACTATCTGTCTGAAGCTACGAGCAGCAAGACACGAAGAGACAATTGAATGCTGGCAGATAGAGTACCAAAACGACTCTGTGGGAGCTCACTACCGGGCGCTCGCAGGGCCAACACTCTACATTGGCGGCCATGTCAATCCACTTCAAGAATTCCGAGCAACTGGACCTAAGCGAAAGTCCTCAGGACAATAAACTTGATTTATTATTATTATTACCTAAGCGAACTTTAAGTAAGCTGACATAACTGAGAATGGCAATGGGAGCCTTTGGTGCCTATTTCGAGACATTTAAGATGAGCACTTTCCCGTACTTGTGTGAATGTGGGAAATCTGAGGACTATTGAGTACATGCTGAAACATTGCGAGAATTACGACATTGTCCAAGGGCAATTGAAGGCAGTGTCACCGGAACTAGACCTGAAAGTCCTCTTGGGTACGTCCACAGCCTTGAACGCGGTTGTTGAGTTCCTCCAAAAACACTCTAATATACTGGAATAGGAGATAGTTACGCTTTCCCTCACGAAAGTAGCCATGCGGTAGTTTTTCCTACGAAACGTTAATGCAAGAATAGGCAAGAATAGGCTTGCAGAAAACGGAGGTTTTTCCCAAAACCCTTAAAAAGTTTAAGGGGAGTCCGTGCAGTAAAGAACAAGTTAACACCAGACATCGTTGCGAGTGGGATGCCCACTTTAAAGTAACAAATATTGGAATGAAACGTCTTGCTTCAGGAGTAATAATAATAATAAATCAAGTTTATTGTCCTGGAGACTCTTATACAAAATATATCAATAATTAGGACGTTGAAAAAAATGAAAAAAAAAATAAACTCCGATGCGGGGAATTGAACCCCGATCTGCACGGTGAGAGCGTACTGTGCTAACCATTACACTACATCGGATTTTAATGTTGAAAACAAAGTGCAGTTTCCGCGGATCGAACGCGGGACCTTCAGATAACAGGAACCAAAGTAGACTTCAGTCTGACGCTCTCCCGACTGAGCTAAAACTGCTTGCTTTCAACTGAAAGAATTGCTGTTAGCTTCAAACTTATTCCCCTGGCTCAAAATTGCTTACGTAAGCGTTTTTTCTAAACCCTCTATTTTGCTCATTTTTGGACGAAAATAGGCATTAAACGTGGCTGTGCATTAAAGAGCCAGCTTTAAGCTTTCTGCTATTGTTTTTAGCTGGTTTGGGCCATGTCAAAAAAAAGTTGTAGAGATTTCAAAGTTGGGGGTCGTTTCCACTCTAAAAGTGTTCAAAAAAAAAAAAAAAAATTAGGGAATTGAGAAATGGCATTAAAGCGTTGATGATGATGATGAGAATCTATTGAGCCTTAGGCCTAAACCAGAGCTATGGTCATACTTACTTTGTGGTGCTAGTTATTCTAGTTCACCAGTATAATTCTTCTGCTATGACAATAAAGTCGAGTCCAACGTTCTCCGCAACCTCGCACCGTAGTGCAATGTAGGTAGCTTTCCCCAGCCAAAAAATAAAAGATAACT